>JBBPMA010000974.1:0-14724 GCA_038090075.1 Xanthoconium purpureum | reverse complement strand
GATGTGGTCTGGGGAGGAGTGGAAAGGGTACATGGTGGTTGAAGGAAGAGATGTGTTATCTCTTATCACTGATTGTGGTTGAGTTTTCGCTGGGCAGCAAGTCACGTGATCATTCCCGCCGCGCAACCACTCGCTACTCCGTCGCCCATGTCAAGCACACCCTCCGATTGTCGTCCGTCTTCCTTCTGCCCCTGACGCAGTGCTCGTCGTAGATGCGCCCTCTGCTGGCTATATGTCCCCCGCAGGGATGAGCACAGGTAACCCGAGGGTAGTACTTCTCCCCCGCCCATCCCTCGACATGACAACAACGACCCCGCAGCGTCAACGACGACGTGACGACGTTGACGCGACGCTCATGCCCGTGCCATCCTCGCTGCCCTTCCTGCGCGGCCACATGGACCTGGACGTCCCCACATGCCCGCACACCCTCATCCACACTCGCTCGCCCCCACCCCTCATCCTCCTCGTCCTCGCCCGCCCTCGTTCGTGACGGGCGCGCGCACGCGCGCTCGTCCTTGCCTTCGCTCTCGTCCTCGCACGCCCGTCCACCCTGTCCTCCCCTTTACTTGCCCTCGCTCGCCCTCCCACCCTTCACCCTCCACGCCCTCGCCTGCCCTCACTCGTGACGGGCACGTGCCCGCCTGCCCGCTCTCGTCCTTGCCTTCGCCCTCGTCCTCGCACGCCCGTCCACCCTGTCCTCGTCCTCGCCATCGCCCACCCTCGTCCTCCCCTTTACTTGCCCTCGCTCACTCGCCCTCCCACCCTTCACCCTCCACGCCCTCGCCTGCCCTCGCTCGGGCACGTGCCCGCCTGCCCGCTCTCGTCCTCCCCTTCGCTCGTCCGGACGAGCCTGACGTACCGCTCACGATGCCGGCCACAAGACCACCCCCCCCGTGCAAAGACACCAAAAGATCCGACCCCGCGTGAGGTGCTCGAGTGGATCAAGGCAAGCGCAGCACGAGACAGCGAACCGGACGAATTGGATTGTCTTAGGTGGGACTACTAACACTCCAAGTCGCTTCCTGGACGTCCAGCTAGCTTACGAGCCGCATACCGCAGCCCTTGACGTTGTATGGGCAATGGCATTATTCATAATACTGACGAGGTATGACCTGAGTATACCATTTTAGTGTAATTCTGGTGAAGCTTGGTACTCTCAGATGATACTTACTCGACCAGACAAGTACATTACCTACCAATTGAAATGCTTATATTTGTTGTGTCATCAATACCATCACTTGTAATACTGACAGGGTATTACCTGGGTATATCACTTTAGTGTAATTCTGGTGAAGCTTGATACTCTCAGATGATACTTACTTGACCAGACAAGTACATTACCTACCAATTGAAATGCTTATATTTGTTGTATCATCAATACCATCACTTGTAATACTGACAGGATATGACCTGGGTATATCATTTTAGTGTAATCCTGGTGAAGCTTGATGCTCTCAGATGATACTTACTTGACCAGACAAGTACATTACCTACCAATTGAAATGCCTATATTGGTTATATCATCAACACCATCACTCATAATATTGACAGGATATAACATGGGCATATCAATTTAGTGTAATTATATGAGCCAATTAGCTTGCAGTGGAAGGGCCTGCACTTTTACAAAATATTGGTAGAATGATTGGAGAGCCCCTCCCACTATATATACACTCCCCCAGCCTATACATATTCATGAGATCACATAGAATCTGTATAGAACACCACACTCTCCCACCATATTTACATCACCAAGCTAGTACATTAGTTACCGATATATGGATTTCTATTTTCATTTCAAATTGAGATGAGATTGAAATACATATCATGTCATAGCATGCTCAGCACTTGGCAGTGATGTCTTTGGTACAGGTTGGATTCGCTCGACCCTCTCATTCCATGTTTTGCGACGGTGTTGGATGAGAAAAGGGCAAAGGTGCTTTCCGTTAGATCTTCTCAGTCGATATTGCTCATTTTGTTGACAGACGCCACCGTCCCCGGCTGGATGGGTTACCATTCATCGGTATTTGCATCGCATCAAGGAACTCAGCACTCTCCCGTCCGCCCGGTTTACTCTTTTTTGCAAGCTGCCAGCTTGCACCCTTCTGCACTCGTGCCAAACTTGAGGGTGCTCCAGGGAATATAATTATAGTATCCCAGGCGAGTAGACGACACAATGTACATATCTTCTCCACTGTGATTATATGTTATGCACATGTTTCGCGATATTGATGTTGGGTTTGGGCTTTTGCGCATGCGCCGAGACTAAACAGTATCCCCTAAACTTACAGTGTCCGAAACTGATAAAGAGCGTCGGAACTCCTTCAAGTGCCCCTCAACTTGCTGCCATGCATTCTCATAAGCTTCGATCTGCGCGACGTTTGTCCCCGGCGGCCTCAGAAACCTCGCATCCAACATCGTCACGCAGGGAAGGTATTTAAATAAAAACTCTGCCACCGGAAGAGTCTGAGCTTGATCGATCGGCGATTCCGGCAGAATGAGGCAGTCAAAGGTGGGCTTGCACGGCCCTGCCTGCTTGACTTCTGGGACGTGTGTGGCGTCGAGAGGTAGACTGAGCGTGTGCAAGTTTGGGCATAAAGTGACGAGCGATAGCAGGCCTCGAAGGGTTGGGAACTTGGTTGGGAACGGGGCATAGCCACCCCGATTCCAATAGAAGTTGAAAACTTGGAGCATGGGCCAGCTGCGAGCCAACTTTACAACTTCGTCGTCATCCAAGGAGATTTGCTCGCTCCACTCGATCATGAGGTAACGGAGCGATCCGAAGACTGTGAGGGGCCCGAGTGTCTCGTATGAGAGACAATGATGAGGAGCTTCGTTTGCCATCTCGTCAACAGGGATGAGATGGGAGAAATCGCCGGCTGATAGGGTGAAGCTCTGAAAGGGCTTGGTGCGGGATTGGGATGAAAGCACGTTCAAGAGAGTGAGCGCGGCTTCTGATGTCAGTCGACCACGATAATACAGGCGAAAGGTATGGAATACTTGGTCGTAAGGTCGAAGGAGGCTGGTAACAAGACTGAGATCCGACGTCTCGAATTCTAGGCACTCGACACTGTTAAACAGCGGTTCGGTGGGTAGCAAGGAGTGTGTTCGTAATCTTGATGTTTCGGAAAGCCCGATATTAAGTACCTTGAGGGTGGGTAATGTGGACAAATATCTCAAGGCAATCTCTTCGACGGGGGCATCCAAAATGACTTCTTCAAGGGCTCTCTGGTGACAGATAGATCTGGAAAGTGCTTGGATGGCCGCCGAGGCCTTTAACTTGGATGAAAAGCTGAACTCGATAGACTTCAAATGCGGACATAAGAGGGGCAAGTTCTCGAAGAACGACAGGATTGTCACCCCGTCTGCCTCGGAAAAGGTCGCTTTGAGGGAAACAAGTGTTGGGCTGA
Source organism: Xanthoconium purpureum (assembly GCA_038090075.1). NCBI lineage: Eukaryota > Fungi > Basidiomycota > Agaricomycetes > Boletales > Boletaceae > Xanthoconium > Xanthoconium purpureum. Next base: position 11,314 of record JBBPMA010000974.1, on the reverse strand, counting down.
GCAGCCGCTGGGTGAAGATGGTGGGAATGTGAGGAGAATAGCTGTTATTATCCCACCGCAGGACCATCAAATTGGGCAAAAGGCAAGCGGGTCGCATGCTTATGCATTGCAGAAAGCGCAGGGAAGCCTCCCCATAAACGAAGAGATCCCTGACGCGATACGAGTATCGGTAGATGACAGTGAATTGGGAGGGGGTTGGAGGGATCTGGCGCAGTCAACGTCAGACAAGATAGTATGATGGAATGTGATGACGAGCATACCGTGTTCACAACGCCACCTGCACCCGCATAACATCGGATGAGTGGTTCGAGTGAGTGCAACTTCTCCCATAGACGATCGAGCGCAGGATCTGAAAACGCGCGACATGTTTGGGCGAGGCAAGCTAGTGCTTGCCTCGCCATTGAATCATATGCGGGACGATAGCAGTCCAGGACGGTATAAAACAAGTCTTGTACCATCAAAGGGCTACAGTTTTCGGCGCGTGGGTCAACCAGCGACATGACGGTCGTCGGTGTGTAGAAATGACTATATCGCGATCAGCAAATGGACATGTGTGAGATCGAAATCAGAGGCAGGACATTAGTGATGGCGTACCAGTGATGAAGTGTGGCTCGTCCGGGGCGGAGAGAGTCTGAGTGGTGAGACGGAGGGTCGAACGAAGCAGAAAAGAATTGCACGTCCGCTTTCATATATATAAAGTCGGCGGTCTCCCCGTTGATCAAGGAGGGAACGAGCTGGACCGTCTTCTGAGAATCATTCCGAGAAGGCGAATGGGTGCGCCAAGTTCATGAACCACCGGCGCACAGCATGTTCTTGAAGAAGTCACCATAACATTAGGCACAGTACTTCTCGTGAGCCTTCATTGCTCTTGAAGGAGCCAATGCTGAGTGGACAATTGACTTTGGCATCGCAGAGCTGACCTTGACCCAGGGGGACCGTCTTGGACACTGTTCGACTTGCTTGTGCCGTCAAGGATGTAGTACAAGCTGAAGTAGCGTTTGCTACTGTAACAAACATATTCGACATGACTGGATATGTGCGGAAACAAAAACACACTGGGCGATATCAAGTAAGAGCGGATATCCGATACCCGTCAAAATCCATATTCACGACTTCATCCATCATCCACACTCCCTAGCTCTGCAGAGCCCGAATCAGGTAAAGAACATCGGAATTCCTCCAGGTGTTTCTCAACTTGCCGCCATGTCTCTTCATAGGCTTCGATCTGCGCGACATTTGTCCCCGGCGGGTTCAGAAACATTGTCTCCACCGTTCTCACGCAGGGAAGGTATTTAAACAGAAACTCTGCCACCGGAAGAGCCTGATCGATTGACGATTCTGGGAGAGAGAGGGAATCAAAGTTGGCCATGCATTCCCTTGCCTCCACGTCTGGGACCTGCCGGGCATCAAGAGGCAGAGTGACCGTGTGTAGTTGGGGGCAAAAGGTGACGAGTGCGAGCAAGCCCCGAAGGGTCGGGTACTTGGTTGAGAATGAACCACTGCCACAGTAGAGGATGAAATCTTCAAGTAAGGGCCAGTTGCGAGCCAAGTTCGCAACCTCGTCATCATCCAAAGAGATCTGTTCGTTCCAGTCGATCATGAAGGAACGAAGTGACCCAAAGATCATGAGAGGCCGGATTGTTCTGTACGACAGATGATAACGCGGAGCTTCACCTGCCCTATGGAGGACCGAACAACCGTCGCCGTTTGTTAGCGTGAATTCTAGGATGGGTTTCGTGCGAGATCGGGATGCAAGTAGATTCAACAAGGCAACTACAGCCTTTGGTGTCAACAAGTCACCATAACACAGACGAAAGGTATGAAATCTTTGGTCGCAGGCTCGAAGGAGGCTGGTGACAAGATCAAGATCCGACGTTTCAATTTCTAAAGTTTCAAGGCTGCAGAATAGCGGTCCTGGAGGCAGGAAGGAACGTGTTCGCAGTCTTGACCTTGTGACATTGCAAAGCGTGAGCGCCTTGAGGGTTGGTGATGTGGACAAATATCTCAAAGCAATATCGTCTATAGGAGTACAGAGAATGACCCCCTCAAGAATTTTCTGGTTACAGAGTGTCCGAGAAAGTGCTTCAATGGTCGTCGAAGACGGTCCTGACGGGGAAAGGAGGAATTGGATAGATTTCAAACTCGGACATAGAAAAGGTAAATTCTGGAAGAATGAAAGAAGTGTCGCCCCGTCTGCTTCAGCCAAAGTCGCTTTGAGGGAAACAAGTGTCGGGGTAAGCAGTCGATGGGTGAAGATGATGGGAATATGACCGGGGAGATTACGCCACTCCAGGGCGGCTAAATTGGGTAGGAGGCAGGAAGATCGCATGCTCGTGCATTGCGCGGAACCTCTGAGCAGGCTCAGTGACACCGTATCACCAGTATGCTAGACAATTTGCACGCCTCTGTTCAATCGGAGACCTTGGGGCGTGAACGCATCATCTCTCAGCAGCAAGGAATGCAAACACGAGGTGCGTTCGCAGACACCCTGTAGATCCACGCTAACGTTTCAGAGATACCCTAGCGTTTCTTATTCGATCTCAACATGTTGGAATCGTCCTTACGAAGTACAAGCATTGTACGCTGTGCGAGGCGTTCGAGGTGTCCCCGAGTAAAGAAGCTGCAAAGAAATCAGAGGGATCTTTGATACGCCCCTACCCTGGCTCAGCTGTCGAGATGTTGAACGAGGTCCTGGTCGACGGGGATTCTCTTCTCGAACTGGCTGACTTTGTCTCTAACCTCACCGCTGTCGACCTGGACCCTCCGCTCCCTCCTGCTCATGCTGAGTATGCCATTGCGCCGCCTAGTGGCATCTTGAAAAACGTTGGGTGCGTTGCTGATGTTCCTCGCATCACCAAACATGTTCGTGATGAAGTCGTCAGTAGCTGGGTTCGAGGTGCTTGGCGTCGGTCCCCTCTTTGGCTTCTCATCAGGGTCACAATTCAGATGTCGGTTGATCGTTCCCCTCTTGAACGGACTTCCTACAAACGAATTATGTTATTCTTCATATGCACCCTTGCAAGAGACGAAGGCAATATGACTCTCTCCAGTGATCTTCTTCATTTGATGTCGTCTGCGATTCTTCGACGTCTAAGCAAGTTTGACTCCTCTACGCCAGACTGGCTCTCCAAAATGGCAATGGAAGCATGTGATTGTCTCCAAGAGATTTTGGACGCCAGGCGGAAGGAGCTGAGCAGCCGAACGTCCCCATTTCGGAATCCTTCTTAGGACGAGCTCATCAGGGACACACTACTCACCCTCTCAAACAGTCGCGAATACATTCGCAACGCTCTCGAAATCCCGTCCACGAATCCGTTCGTACTCCGTTCTGTCCCAGCCACGTCGCCGCGGCACTCTTCAAGACTTCTCGTCTTCAGATGGGATTTTTTTGACGAAACATATGATGCCGATCCTGGCGCTACTCTCTGCGACGTTGAGCGATCCGTTGAAGAAGGCATCGACGATTGGTTAGCCAACGCCATGTGCACGGCTTGAGACATTGATGGATAGGTATGTGACGAAGCCTGGTGATAAGACGGTGCCGGTATTACTGGAGGATGCATCCATCTCGTTCTCGACAGCGCTCGAGCTCTATGTTGTACTTGATAAACTGGTTGTATAGAAAATACCCATGCTCGCCGACTATCGCCTTGAAATGCGTGTGGCTGTCCTGGAAAGACAGTTGCTTCGCCAGGCGACAAGCCTCCACCGCCTTTCCTGTGCATACCAATACCCCTGCACGTCGTTCTCAGTCACGGGTAATTACTGGTCCTTCCGTGATTTCCTTTCAGGCATTCCGGTACTTCTCACAATGTACAGATTACAAAAAACATTAAACTCCTGGCCTGCTACTCTCTGGTTACTCATTCACTTTGACACATCCAAGATTATTCTTCCTGCCACCTTACCCTCTTCAAGCTCGTTGTAAACCCTAGTATATTCGTCAGTTATCAACAGGGTAGATTCAACCGCAATACACACTGCTGAAGGTCTGCGAGACCTCTCGTGATATATTTCACTTTCACCTTTCCAGAGGCGGCGATATCTATCGCCTCGATCGAATCCTGACGATTTCCAACATAAGAGCCTTTGATCGTGATGTCCTGCAGAGCACATGAGCTAAGTCCCTCTCAACACACTGTCCATACCTTTGCCACCGTCCAAAAGATGGACGCATCCAGCGTCGCGTCCGCTGGCAACCCGACGGCCATCAACGTGCCGCCAGGTCGCAAATAATCGACCGCCTTGCTGTAGCCTTCGCTGTATGGCGATGTGATGATGGCAGAGTGGGGCCCAAGTCCGTCGCACGCTTCCTTGACTGCCTCGACGAGATCCTTTGTTTCCTTGAAGTCGATCCATTTCTCCGCCCCGAGTTCAAGGCAGAGCTTCTTCTTTTCTGCCCCGGTGTCTGCGGAGACTCTTCAGTTCGCGATTCTGTCGTACCAACAGCAGGATTTACCTATCGCGACGACGCGCATTCCCATCGCCGCCGCATACTGCACAGCTGCAGGATTCGGTCGTCAACATGTGGCACTCTGCATGCGGGAAGAGTGTTACCTAGATGGCCGAGCCCTCCGCCTGCGCCTGGAACGACGACCCAGTTTCCGATTATCGCATCGGAGTATTTCAGTGCTCGATATACAGTCACTCCCTAGAGGGTCAAAGCGTTTCGTCAGCTCTTACCACCGTCGAGTAGACAAGCGAACTTACCGCACAAAGCAGGGATGCCGCGGCAGCGCTATCCAACTCATCCGGGATCGGGGTAACAGTGTGCACCCACGACACCTAATGCACTCTGATGGGCGATGGCAACGACGTCGACCGAATCTCTGAACGTACCACGTATTGCGCAAACGTTCCGTCGACGCTGAGCCCGCTATTCTCTACGTGGACGCAATCTAGAATTTGTTCATTGGTGAACCACTTCCAGCATGCGGTGCGAACGACGTACTCTGCTCAAGGCCCTTACGGCACTGTTCACAATCTCTGCAACAATACGCCAACCACTTGATTCCAACGCGTTGACCGAGCTTGACGGGCGACTCCTCCGAGTTCTCTCCAATAGCGACGACCTCGCCGACGCCCTCGTGTCCGCCGATGAGCGGGGTGGCCGCCTTGACAGGCCAATCCCACTTCATGACGTGGAGGTCTGTGTGGCAGACACCCGTGCAGATGATCTTGACGAGACACTGGCCGGGTTTGAGCTCGGATGGTTGGGTGACGGGGAAGTCGTGCTGCATAACGGCGGGCTGCCCGGGTCCGAGGACGATGGCTGCGAGTTGGGTCTTGGGGATGTGGTGAGGCATGGAGGGTGAGTGGTTGAGAGACAGAGGGGCCGCTCGAGTGGTTCCGGGATTATATACATAGTCATAATCAGGCGTAAAATGTGCAAGTCGTTATTTCCGATAGTAAATTCACGATTAAGGAACGACGCCTTGCCGTGCGAATGTTCCTATGCAGCATACGAGATTGTGCCTTGATGCATTGCCAGGTCACCGTGTCGCCTCGTGCCTTCCAAGGTGAGGCAATACAAATTGTGGCCCAACGTTGTTTCCTGATCAGTCAGAGATATCGGGTAAAACGCAAGTAGAGAGATTACTCACACTACAAGGTATCTTTCGCCGCCCATAATAGTCATGATACATCCCAGGTCTGGTCTCGCCTCTGCCACATTTTGATCGGTCCTGATGCAGTCAAATTCCCGGTGTTGCCGCAAACCGTGTCGTTTTCTGAGGGTTTTCGCCGATGCAGTCGGCATCTTCAAGTGGAAGGAGCAGCGATATGTACATAGATCTGAACCACAGCAGGACACTAGTGTCATTCATCAAATCCCGCCCGTGGATGGCGACCGGTGACCGGTGAGGGACTGGAATCTGTGCTGGAAGTGCTGCACGGGGCGACAACGCGTAGGCCGAACATTCCGAAAGGGTCTGGACTGTCCGGTCGGCCCGTGGGAGCACACCTGAAAAGGGTCACTCCTGGCTTCTGCTGAGACGAAGCCTCCTCTCCACCCGCCTTCTTCCTACTAGCGACCGGCCCGTTCCGGGTCGTGCATGCATACCCCTTGCGGTCACTGCGGGACACACTCGCTGCGAGGCAATTGCCCGGGACGCAGTCACTGTCCAGGCATACCGGTGCACGGTCCACTGGCTTGCCTACTCTACAGACATCGCGGCTGGGAGCTCCGGGCTCCCTGAACAGCATTGGAAAGATGTCAGTTGGGTAGCGGTCAAGCCCCCTGACGAGAGCTTTCGCGGGCTTTAAACCGCTTCTCTCGACTTGCTATCACCCTCTGCGCACCCCGATCCTCGGAGGGTGCCTGAGGGATGTGGCAAGGGGACTGATGGCCTGGGCATCCTCTCTTTCACACACCAACTATAAACCAGGTAGCGCGAGGCTGCCTGGTTTCTCCCACATTTGCCGAAGCCTAAAATTGCATAATTATTACCATAGCCCCGACCCAGGAGCCCTTCCCATCCACAGATTACTCAGCCCATCACTTGTTTCTTCGAGGATCACCCTGACCGAATCAACAGATTGGATTATTAAAGTCCGTTGCAGACCTGCCTGGTTGACCCCTGAAGTGAGTAGTAGGTGGACTGTGGGTTTCTACGATCGGTATATGTGATGATGTCAGCTATGAATGCGGAGAGAGTTTAAGCCATCATGTCAAGTGCCGATGGGGGTACGCTAAGTTTGCTATTGAGCAGTCTGGTCTGCGTGGCTTTTTGAGCACTACCACCCCTCACCCCCAGGTGTCCCTCCTTCCACCTGGGAAAGGAGACGGACAAGAGCAAGATTAAAGAACGACGCCTTGCTGTGCAATTAAAAATAACGCCTCCAAGCCGTGCGAAGATTCCTATGCGGCAACACGGGGTTACGCCTCGATGCATTGCGGGGTCACCCCGTACCTTCCAAGATCATTACTGAAGTACGTATTGACCGATACATCGGTCCCGTTGCGCCCATACAGCGTCTGGGTGACGGGGAATGCAGACGACGGCCGCAACGTTATTTCTCGATCAGTCAGAGATGTCAAATAAAGCACACGTTACAGGGGGATTACAAGGTACCTTTCGCCGCCCATAACAGTCACGCTACATCCTCAGGTCCAGTCCTGCCTTTGCCACATTTTGGTCAGTCCTGATGCAGTCAAACCCTGTGGTTGCCGCAAACCGTGCCCATTGCAGAGGGTTTTCGCTGGTGCCAGTCGGCGTATACATATCAACGTTCTCTAGTATATTATCCAGGAACCCCTCGAGCGGCCCCCTGTCCATCAACCACCCACCATGCCTCACCATATCCCCTGGACCCAAGTCGTAGCCATCGCCCCCGGACCCAAGCAGTGCGTCGTCGTGCAGCGCCACTTCCCCGTCACACGACCATCCGAGCTCAAGCCCGGCCAGTGTCTCGTCAAGATGATCTGCACGGGCGTCTGCCACTCCGACCTCCACTTCAGCAGGGGGGATTGGTCTCTCAAACCGGCGATCCCGCTCGTCGGGGGACACGAGGGCGTCGGCGAGATCGTCGCTATTGGGGAGCACTCGGAGGAGTCGCCCATCAAGCTCGGTCAACGCGTTGGGATCAAGTGGTTGGCATATTGTTGCAGAGATTGTGAGCGGTGCCTCAAGGGCCATGAGCAAAGTATGTCGTTCGCACCGCACGCTAGGTGGAGGACTTGGCAGTGGTTCACCAATGAATGAATCTTAGATTGCGTCGACGCAAAGAATAGCGGGCTCCACGTCAACGGAACGTTTTCGCAATACGTGGTACGTTCAGAGATTCAGTCGACGTCGTTGTCATCGCCCATCAGAGCGCATTAGGTGTCGTGGGTGCACACTGTTACCCCGATCCCGGATGAGTTGGATAGCGCTGCCGCGGCATCCCTGCTCTGTGCGGTAAGTTCACTTGTCTACTCGACGATGCTAAGGGCTGATGAAACGCTTTGACCTTCTAGGGAGTGACCGTATATCGAGCACTGAAATGCTCCGATGCGATAATCGGAAACTGGGTCGTCGTTCCAGGCGCAGGCGGAGGGCTCGGCCATCTAGGTAACACTCTTCCCGCGTGCGGCGTGCCATATGTTGACGACTGAATCCTGCAGCTGTGCAGTACGCGGCGGCGATGGGAATGCGCGTCGTCGCGATAGGTAAATCCTGCTGTTGGTACGACAGAATCGCAGAATTGACGAGTGTCCGCAGACACCGGGGCAGAAAAGAAGAAGCTCTGCCTTGAACTCGGGCGGAGAAATGGATCGACTTCAAGGAAACAAAGGATCTCGTCGAGGCAGTTAAGGAAGCGTGCGACGGACTTGGGCCCCACTCCGCGATCATCACATCGCCATACAGCGAGGGCTACAACAAAGCAGTTGACTATTTGCGACCTGGCGGCACGTTGATGGCCGTCGGGTTACCGGCGCACGCAACGCTGAATGCGCCCATCTTTTGGATGGTGGCGAAGGTACGGACGGTGTATTGAGAGGGAATTGGCTCATGTGCTCTGCAGGACATCACGATCAAAGGCTCTTATGTTGGAAATCGTCAGGATTCGATCGAGGCGATAGATATCGCCGCCTCTGGAAAAGTGAAAGTGAAATATACCACGAGAGGCCTGACAGACCTTCAGCAGTGAGTATTGGGGTCGAAACTGCCCTGTTGACAACTGACGAATGTACCAGGGTTTACGACGAACTTGAGGAGGGTAAGGTGGCAGGAAGAATAATCTTGGATTCGTCAAAGTGAATGAGTAACAAGAGAGCAGCCGGCCAGCAGTATGATAGTTTTAGTAAACTGTGCATTGTAAGCAGTACCGGAATGCTTGAAAGGGAACCGCGGAAGGACCAGTAATTACCACGACGTTCACGTTGAAAATCGGGTTTGGCGCGACATCTCGACCAAGCAAAAATATACACCGGCCTATCTGCGAGGCCGGAAACCCTGACGAGATACACGACAAAACGGCAGTCCAAACCCAGTCCCGCTCCCAGCTCAGTCTTCCATCTTCACAATGGTCCACTTGCGCGTCAACAGATTGAATATACTCCCAAATATCAGCGTCATCAACGTGCAGCTGAGGATGATGACGTTGTACGGCATAGAGAAATCCGGGGTCGGGAGGTCGACGAGGAGCGTTGGGGTGTACATCCGCTTCGGGATGCTCCGGCCGCCCAACGACAACGACAACGACGCGTTCGTCGACGCGCTGTCGCGTATCGGGACTGGGAAGAGAACGGCGGGGGGAAGGTCCCAGCCTCTCATAGCATCCGGAGGGTGTTCGGTGTATTTCAGGAACGTCTTGCTGAGTTCGATGGAGAGACGGAGGGTGCTTTTGGCTGGAATCGTCAGCGTTGCTTGGAGCGTCGATGGGCCGTGGTGTCTGTTCGCAAGAAGAAGCGGGGGGTGATAGATCATGTCCGACAAGAGGTCATCTGTGCGCGATACTGGATGAGGAAAAGCTGTAGCGAACACCGTGGAGCGCACCTCGGGTGGTTCCGTCTACCTCCACCTTCATCGTGTGCATCCACAGCGTCACGAGGGCGGGGAGGGTTTCGAGGTACCCAACTTTTATGGGAACGTAATCGTTATTCGAGAGGGAGACATGAAGCACCCCACGTGTCTGAGAGGACCCGTAGAGCGTACGCTTAATCGAAAGAGGTGTCTGCGGAGCTGGAGGCGGGACCGCTGTCGAATGTAGTGAGTGCTGTACACCATTGACATGAACAAACACATACGATACTGGAAGGTGTGTTCCTCGGGCCACGACATTACGATGTCGAGAGGAACATCTCAAAAAGCCAATGTCAACGTTCGTTTTCCATCTGAACAAAAGGCTGCACCCTTACGAGAGGTTGGGCTATAGACACTAACGGTATCGTTGCTGGACAATGGTTCAGGTGAAAGTTTATGGCCATGAAGGTCTGGCGCGACAAGACGTATACTGCTTGAACTTGCAACAGGACACGACGTGTCAATTTGACGATCGAACAGAGACTGAAACGACCAATCTGTCACAGAAAAACTGAGGTCAACCTCGGACTAAGGGAGACTGCTGCATCTTACCCCGTCGTTTTCCTCCACTTCGTCTTACGGGATCCAGTACAGCCTGCGCACCCAAACTCAACTCAACCCCGGCTTCAGTCGAGCGCACGTGAACTCCCAGACCATGCCAGTCTGCGTCGAATATACGCTGTGGGTTCAACAGCTCTGCTAGGCCTGCACGTGACTTGCATGGGAGAAGCTTCAGAAATGGCGTCAGGTTCTCTGTACACACATGCTCCGAAGGGAGAGTGGCATATCGAAGGGCATAAGGGATCGAGTCACGATGGAAGGGCACAGATGAGAGCGGGAAAGCAGAGACTGGGGAGGAGGTACGCCGGTCATCAAGGGAACCAAGGGACGCGCAGAAAAGTCCTGCTAGAGCGTTACGTAGTCCTATCCAACGATCATCTATGCTGATGTGGGCAAGAAACGAGTCTATGGGACAAAACCGTACTGACGGGTGACTCACGACATAGGCCCGCCATCTGCCATCCACGCCCAGAGCTCCGCGCCCGTCCCAACGCTGGGATGGTCAGGATAACCCCAGCTATCGTAGTTCCACTTTCCGGCGTTGAGAGAAAGGTGAAGCTCGGTTACCGAGTATTCGCGTAGGATTTGGCCGAGGGTGAGTGGAAAGAGGGTGTAATGCTGGGCTTGGAGACAAAGTTGTCCGCGTCCATCGTAAAGAGGATATGGGTAGGTGCCTACCTGAGTTTTCTGAGTCGCGAGGATCTCGAGGCGAGGCGTCACCAAGGAGGGTCGTGAAGGTGAAGGCGGTCACCACTTTTCCGTCAGTGAGCGGTCGGATGGTGAGGTCTTCGTGATACCGCTCTTGAAGTATCGCGCCCGAAATAGCTGGGACAACGAACAAGCTCAACGCGAACGCCGACGCGAGTGTTCGTTTGGCCATGTTCGTAGTGGCTTGATGGAAACGTTCAAGTCATCAAATGAATGACCAAACACACACAGCTACAATTGCAACCTGCTAGAAAAAGCAGCTTACAACTCGTCCACATCCTTGAAGACGAAATGCACAGGTCGTATCATGTATCATCCGACGTTACTCCATTTCGCAATGCTGAGTCTACGCCCGTAGGCACGGGATCTCAATTTGGTCATGAGTATTCTACGACCTCGAGACCAGACCGCGCTCTTCGTCCGCTCCGGACCCACTATCGAATCAGTATCTTCCTTCATTGCTACATTGATGTCGGACCAGCGCATCCAATCCCTCCGTTCAATTCAACTCTTTACATCCTTCTATTCAACTCGTTTCT
>JBBPMA010000973.1:0-14728 GCA_038090075.1 Xanthoconium purpureum | reverse complement strand
AAGGGGAAAGGGGAAGGGGAAGGGGAAGGAGGCAAGTCAGCTAGAGACGTGTATGGAGGATGGTGCAGAGGGGAAAGGGGAAAATGAGGTGAGAGAGGCCTTTCTGTCCTTAGAGGACAATATGGCCACCAAGGTTCTAAACGAGTTGCCTCTCAAGGCGGAATGGAATGAGGCAGATGGGCATATGAGACATCCATCCAGGGAGATGGGGAGGTTAGGTCCAATGCTGACAGTGATGGTGAGAATACTTCCCCTCCCATGTGGAACCTTTGAACTAAGGATTCCAAGCAGCAACGTCTATCCAGATGGCTGTAGAGACAGAGGTTGGGATGGATGTTGACAAGGAAGGTAGGTGTGTTCCTATTCACAAGGTTGACCAGAGCTTACCTATCTCTAGCAGCCGGTCCAAGCCAGACATTTCCTCAGCCAAACCAACTCAGTGCAAAGCAGCTGGGTAAGCCCACCACTGCTGTCGATCCTCTCAATTTCCTCTTGCCTGATGTATTAGATACTGGATTCCTTGGTTAGTTTACAATCTCTGTATCTCACCCTATCAATCCCGTACATAATGTATATTCAATTGTCTACCAATCAGCCTCTGTTCACAAATAGTATTCCTCAAGTGATGAGGATGAATTGCAATCACCCACATCATCCTCGACTACCAATGACCTGCCTGAAACGTCCCGGAAATCAGATCCCAGTATGCCTGGTAAGTTAGGCGCTTACAAGCGACATGGCAAGTACTTCATCAACCTCATAGATCACTTTGATGGATCTTCATACGTTCCTTAGCAGTCCACTGGCACACAGAACAAACCAGATTCACATCTGCACAACATGCTTGGTAGTTGGTGAGTAGACATTTACAATCAACATGGCAAGGACTTGACACATCTTGCAGATCACTTTGACCAATCTCCAAACATTCTGCAGGAGTCCTCTGGTGTACAGGGCAAACTGGGTGCCGATCGACATAACACACCTGGTGAGTAGACATTTACAATTGATACAAGAAAGCCTTGTCAACTTCGAATATCTTCATTGCCTCACCAATCCGATATTCTGCGATTTTCACGTTAATTTTTGGTACAGCAATTCAAGCTCACCTGTGAGCCACCAAGATGAAGTCAAATCATAGGACACAACTCCGCTTGACATGCTCGCCACCTCTGCTTGTGCTGTACGTATTAATAGGCAGCCTTCACGCATTATTATTGAAATGCACCTTAACATTATGCAGCTCACATGTGGCCTCCGCCATGTGACATGCGTGGCACAGACAAACCCCATGTCAACACAGCAGCAGTGCATCCATTTTTCCAAAAACTACAATCATCTGCAGCAAATAATTCTTGCTGGAATGAAACAGCTGGAGACTTAGCACTTGATCAATCTCATGGATCACTTTGATTGATGTCCAGACATTCTCCAACAGTCCACTGGGATACAGGACACACTCGTCACTTGTAGTAGGGGTCACCCCCAGGAATCCCATTGCATGAAGGCTCCCCTGAAGTCGTCACACCCAATCATTACATGCTGTGCAATGATAGTAATCATATTGGCTATAAACCTCTGATTGTTGAAAGGTGGTTGCACTGATGGTTTCTTTCCATGATTTTGGGAGTTTGTCAACTCCCAGTATCTTCATTGCCTCAAAGATCTTCCATGCTGCCATGATGTCTTTCCCATTGCCTAAATGCCATGGTTACCACCCTGTTGGATGGGCATGCACAGTATCGACTGGAAATCAGCATCCAGCTTTACACCTGGAAGGCTGGTCTGATCTTTGACTTGGGTCAATGCCAATCAAGAGTGGAAGAAGCTCATTCAAAATAGCTTGAGAAAAAATGTCTGTAGTTAAGGCATACAAGCTTTTCTGTTTGTATGTTTATCCACTACTTGATGCTGTATATCTTTTCTATTCTCATGTGCTTAGCTCATGATTGTCAAAGGCAGGCTTGTATTATTTTTGGAATGCCCTTTTTTTCCCATATTACCAACATTTGCAAAGAACACACTCCGCTGACTGCCACCATGCTCAAAAAAGGGATGAAGCTTCACAATCTCAACCTCCATGCTGTCTCAGCATTCCTCACAAATTTTGAGAAGGTAGAACCAGGCAAGATGAAATCTTGACCAATACATACTCCATGCCTTCCAAACCAGAACTGATCCTGCCCAAAGATATATCAGCAGTGCACATCCCCCATATTATTGTTGTCACAAATAGATATGGTGGCAGAGTAAATGGAAGGAAGAAAGAAATGATGGTGGTGTAGTGGTTGTAATGCTATATCTCCCCATCCTTGATATTGACACTGGAAGGGGTGGTGGCAGAGGGGGAGATTATTTGCTGCTTCCAGTGATTCAGAGGGTGGAAGAACCCTGCATACTGGTTGTACAGGGGGGTTTTGCATAGAAGATTCAGTGGGGGCAGCTGAAAATGGTGTGTGGCTGTGCACTGGTTGGGTTTGAACCAGTTTTTTTCAGTCTTTGAAGTTTTGAAAAATGAGGCAACTGGCAACTGAGAGTCCAGTTGTGATTGATCAGTCCAGTACAATTTCCAGTCTTTTTCCAGTTGTGCAACTGGACCTGTGTTCAGTAATAACCATTGAAGCATTTTATCAGCTGGTTCCCAGTGAATTTTGCTGTGAAGGGGAATAGCAAGCATATTTTTCATACCAATTCAGCCTGAGGGTGGTTGAAGCACAAGATTTGTTGCTTGGACACTAGGATCTTAACCACCAGAGTATAGATGGCAGTAATGTCAAGTGATCCATTGAAAGTGTGGTTGTCTGAAAGAGGGGGGTCATAGTTCCAAATGGTGGCTGCATTGCAAGCAGCAGTGGTCTTTATGATTGCTGACATAATGGCAATGATTGCCAGATTAATAACATGTGCAATAAAATGGAGGTCAATGGTAGTTAGCTTGAAAGTGTAGATATTTCAGCAGTTAAGGATTGACTCAATATGTTGCATGGCCATGTCATTGTTACCAGTATTGTCCAAAGTGATATAGAAAAGCTGTTGATGGGTTGAAATCATCACAAAAAATGAACAAAACAGTTTAACCCATTATCTTGATTCAGGGTCCATTGATAATGCCGACCTGCTCATAAAGTCCAACACAATAACTGCATCACTGTGTCTGGTAAATAAGTTTGGTGATGTTCATCAAGTCTGTTACTAACATCCTACCTGCTAACTCAACTGATAGTGCATCTGCAAGGTACACACAACCTACCACACTATCCACATCATCATCTACTTCTGCAACACTTGCTGCTTGTGATGACAAGCTCCACCCTCTCTGTATCATCTTGCACATCAAAGTAGTTCAACATTAGCCTCAGATAAATGCTGCCACGTGTAGTTGGCCACATGCTTCTGTGCATGCTTTGACTTTGTGCTTGATGCACATTGATCATCTTCACTATCCTCTTCCATGATGCTCAACAGATTTGAGCCCTTATCCAATAAAGTCACTCCCTGCTTGTGGCACTTCCTTTCAGCTTGCTTGGACTTTGGTGGACAAGAGCATGTACTTGTTGGGAACACACTTCAAGTTTGACCTTGCTGCTGCCTTTTTTGTTGAACAGCAAGCATGTTTGGAGTGATAGGATCAATAATCCACCCTGCTTTATAACTACATGATCATAACTGCAATATGTTGAGTCCAAACTGGTTTCAGGCAGGTTGCTGGCTGGTTGTCACCTTGACCAGTTGTGACCAACTACAACTGCATGCCATAGCCTTATACAATTGGTCATGAGATTTCAGTTCAGTCATAGATCTGGTTCATTCAAAAAATAATTAAAAAACCAGACTTTAAATCACTACTTGTATCTCACCATGCATTGCATTAACTGTGATACCCACAAGGCCTGTGTCTTTTTTGTTTCTTTCATGTTGTGGCATCACTGAAATGGTTCAATCTCCACATGCTAGTATGGGTTTGCACAATAGGTATAATGAACATTTGTATTGAATTGCCTGAGTCACTCACGATTGTCAAACATGTAGGGATCTTCCATGATCATTTAGTATGATACCAATCCTATATCACTTCCAACTAGTGTTTAAAAGTCCAGTTTTTTGGCCTCTAAACAGTGCAAACAGACTACACAACCAGTCTTAGTAAGGTTCAAGGATCCTGCAACCAGCAACTGCCTCCAACCCCACCATGATATCATTACCTGTGCTTGATGCATTGCCAATGCCATCACTATCTCCATTCCTAAACTGTACACTCTCAAATAGCAGGACACACTCTCAAATAGCAGGACAAGTCCATGAACATGTATGAAGTTGAAAAGAGGATGGTATCTCAACACATTGAGTGGGCCCATGCCATGCACATTGCATCAATGGTACATTATCTAATGGTATGATACACTGGACAAACAAGAGAAGGTGGAAATCAAGCTACTTAGCTGAGTCAAATTATATACTTATGTTGTAGAATGGAGTGATCAGGAGGTATTACAAAAACTTGGAAGAAATATCCACTGCAAACCCACTCACTGCTCAGATGCTTATTCACTGGGGTAACAAACTCAATGCCATTGGGGTTCTTTCCAGATAATTTCACTCCCAGATTCTTGCAGGATCTGCCTTTTCACAACCCATAGATTCTTACAGAGGTGACCCATTCACAGGAATGGATCACACAGAGGAAGGGTGAAACCATAAGGTTGATGGTGAGCATTCCACCATGTAAACTTGGTGGCAGACAATGAGGGAGAGTTGACTGTGAGAGAAGGAAAGGGGAGGGGAGACTTTAAGAGAACAACATCTACTTGGAGTATGAATCAAAGTCTGACAAAACTGTTCAACAGCATTTTCAGGAAAGCCTTATGCAGACTGAAACCCTCAATGAAATGAGAGAAGAATTCTGGAATAGCATGTTGAAGAAAAATGATGCCAAGACCCCCTGAAATTGAACAGCAGTGAAACACCATGTTGCAATTTCATTCTAAATGTATGAGTCATAAATGGCACCAGCAAGTGTCATGTGAAGACCTTCACAGGTTAGCAGGACCAGGATCTGTGCATGGAATACATTCCTTACAGAAGGAGAAAGGAGGACATTGAAAAACTAACCAAGTCAGCTGTAAATGCTGGTGACTATTGTATATTTACCTGGATAGCCTCAGTCATAAATTTCCCATCTGCATCCTTTCTGGCAAGCATGTCCCCTTTGGTCATCATCACTGTGAATGCTGACAAAGAGCAAAAAAAGTGCTAGTGGATGTGAACACAACCTTGATGCCAGAGACTCCATTACCATACACCTGTTTCTGCATCAGATGTCATGTACCCAAATAAATTCAGGAAAAATCTGTAACAATTTCAAAATATTTGGGAAAGTGGAGGTATGTAGCACCATTAGTGGGACCAATCTGGTCTGGTCTGCAAACAGTTGTTACCAGTTTTGAACTGGTCTGACATTTCCTTTTGACAAAGGCAACTGGACCATTCAGATTTGAATCCAGATGCAACCAGCAACTGTAGTCCAGTCCAAACAAGTTGTGGTTCAGTTTAGTTGCCAGTTTTTTGCACTGGTCCTTAACTGGACTTTAGAACACTAAAAAACTGCTTGATCTATCATTGTCCCGACTGCCAACAGCTGGCCCCAGGTCATTTGCAGTATCATTGCCTCTGGACCCAATGCGATATCTGTAAGAGATGGGAACATTCTGCTGAACGTTGCAATATACAGACTTGCTCAGCTTGTGATGGCATGGGACATGTCTTCAATAACTGTCCATTTAATATCTACATCCCTCAAGGAGAAGGTGTTGAACCTGGGACTCAACTGTACAAAGGGTTAATGTTATGATTCAATTCCTATGCCATACCTTTTTTCTTCTCTCCATTACTCATCATCCTTACTGCTCTTTTGCACCTCAACATGAGTAGACAGATCCAGTTTCATATGCTTTTTTAGCACATGATTTCATAGTACTTATACCATTGCAGTATGTATTTTTTTCTTCACTCTTGTTCTTACACAATCACAGCATTCTATTTGTGTCCACAACCGCTTGTTGTGTCCCTTGACCTAGTAAACCTTGAATTTATTCTTCAGACTTCCTTGAGGACATTGTGTCTTTTCATGAGTACCTTCCTTAGAGTAAGTAACCCTGGACACAAGTTCAACAACTCGCATAACAGATGGAGGACATAGAGACTGGTCCTAACATGCAGTTGCATCTGTACTTAGAAGATTTGTCGTGATAGTTTGTATTGTTATATATTCAATCCCTCAATATATAATTTTCTTTCTAAATATTCTATGACACAAATGAGATTCAGTGGAATTTATGTTTAATGGCATTCAGGTTTTGGATCACCTTCTGCTAATTGTTTGTTTGTCCTGGATCTTACCAGTGATACATAATGACCATCAGTCAGTTTCACTGCTTGGTGTGCTTGGCTTGATCTTCTTGACATTTGAGATTTACAAGCATTGGTAACTCATCCAGATCCTTCTCTTTATCTTCTTCTAGTTCATGGACTTCTTCTTTCTTGCTGGTCATGCTCTGATGCATAATATCCTGATTGTCTGCTACATGTTGAGCAGGTGCTACCAACTTCTTTTAAATTTCAGTGGACTTCAGCTTTTTCATTGCTGATTTCAGAGGACAGGTAAATATGAATGGTACTATTATTAATTGGTTATGTATATCCAATAAAATGTAACTCACTCTAATGCTCCATTGTTTGAGATGTAATCAGATTTGTCTTTGGAATCAGTGCCATTGGGCACACTGCCCTTTGGAACCCTATTAGCAATGCCAGTGTCCTTCTTCTTGGACCAATGATTGGCTATCTGGCTCAAATGATTAGTCTGCCTTTGAATTGCAAGTAAGTGATTTATCTTGTTGAATGGATTTGGACAACATTCTAGGACCAGGGGTTGCTGCTTTAACTCGCTTCCCACTCTTCTAGGTCACTTTATGTTTCATTCTGGCAGGTTTGGCCCAATGGAGATTAAGCTCCAGTTATGGCTTTTTAACACTCTTCCTGTCCTAGCTGGTCTCAGCAGGTTTTTTCATGACAATCAAACCCTTGTCTGCAATTGCCATTTCAACATATACCTCCTTAGAGTAGTATAATGGTGTACCTTCTTTGCCTTGCACAAAGCATTTTTGACTGGCCCTCAATTGGGTCTTGGCCCAATGTTCAATTGGAACTAACTCGCTTCTCATCAAAATTTGCATCAACTGGATAGCAACATAGTATTTGTAGAATTCCTTGTGAAATTCAAATTGAAAGTACTCTCTTGTCTTTTCTTTGATCTTTGACAAAATCCTAATGTGGCTGCCCAAGTCAACATTTTCTTCCTTTTGGTCACCTCTGTGTCTGCTTTCCCCTTCCCTATTATATTGTAAAAAATGACCAGTAACAGATCCTCAACCTTCTATAGTGCCATTTGATGCATTGTTGGCATCTTCAGCTTTATTCTCTTTGGTGTTATCTTCTTCAGCATCTTCCTCTTTGGCATCTTCCTTTTCAGCATCATCCTTTTTGGCTTTGCCATTTTTGGTGTCATTAGCTTCAGTGTCATCATCTTCAGTGTTACTGGCTTTTGCATCATGCCCATTCTGCCTGCCATCCCCAGTTTCAGCATCCTGACCAGTTTGGCCAGCTCCCCCACTTCTGCCAGAATTCTGGTAACAACATTATTCTAATGCACATGCCTTTAATTGTATTTGCAATGTTGTCACAACCTTGGAGCACATTGACAGCACTGATGTTCATCTGAGACCTCTTTGGCATTTGTCTTCACATATGGATCATATGATCCCAAGAAAGGGTTGACACCTTATGCTGTTTGATCACTCAGGGTATGAAGAGTATCAATCAGGCATGCCTCTACTACTTTAACAGGAGCTGTTAGCACACATTATTTATTTTTAACCTTGCCCTCCATCCAATATGCATCTTTTTGTGCAAGCCAAAGTTGATAAAGAAGACTGTTAAATACAAGAGTACATGTGTGGAGATCTTTGGGCAAGCAGGAGATGCCACAGCCTGATAACAATGATTGGGAGTGCTGGATGGATGCAAACAATGGAAAGGGAAGTTACAGTAATGGGAATGAGTGCAAGAAACAATGGGCAATAATCATGCAGCAACTTGAAACAAGTCAATATGATGTTGCCAGCTGCATCTCAACATGAGCAGCACTATCAGATATGCAAAGGTATTGACATCTAGGCCATCCTTAACAGGGGCATATAAAGTCCAGGATGTCTTGTCTATGCTTCTTTCTCATCAACCATCATGTTCAAATTGACTTCTCCTATCTCGACAACATCCATTTTTGACCTGAAGGCTGCCTCATTGACAATACTGATGATCCCAGGATCTTGTGGCAGGCAAAGTCCTTGGAATGGAGGCAGCATCTCTTGGCATGTAAAGAGGAAGAGTGGGAAAAGGTGAAGGAAAAGCAGAGGAAGGTGGAAAAGGAGGTGACTAGGGCATGTTTGAGGGCCAAGGAAGCAGCCAGGAAGAGTGTGAGTGCCTTTTTGACTTAGTAAGCTGTGCTATAATTGTCCAATAGGCCGAGCAAGTTTGAGTGGAGCAGAGTGGTGGACCAAGCAAGGGTAAGAGGAAGGTCAGGATACTGGTGCTGGGATGCCAGAGGTGTAAAGAGAAGGGGTGGAAGTGTGAAGTTTTGACAGAGGGCAAGTTGACATCCTGCAAGATGTGCAAGGCCATAAAGAGCAAGTGTGAGTGGCCAGGGATGGAGAAGACACTGAGGCAGAAGCAGAAGGCAGAGGACAAGCCAGAGCAGCCAAAGAAGAAGGCACAGTCAGAGAAGATGGAGGTCACAATGTCAGAGGTGCTTGAGAAACTCTTGGCTAACCATCATGGATTAAATGATTGGCAAATGATATGGTGGCCCTCAGCTTGACTTTCTCAGAGTCCTATGTGTTGCCATAAGGTTTGTCCTCAACAAAATAGTATACTGGTTTTCTCAGCCCTCAACTAGCTTGTGTCAAACAGGTTCTATCATGGGCCCATGGTAGCAAAGACATACATCATGAATGTTAGGCTTGGAACAGTCCTTCAAGCAGCATGCAATTCTGTAAATACATTGTTCATGCACCATTTTAATCTATCTATATATAGCATTCAGCCCCCAGGTATAGACCACATGATGTTCATTTCTGAGCCAACTATCATGTCTGGCAGCCATCTCCTCAGCTATGATATGATGCATATCATGGAGTCTGATGTTCAATCTTGCAAGAATTAAAAGAGAAAGGGATGGCCAGCAGCCACCAATGCTGCTCATCCAGGCTTGCTACACAGGATGTATAGGATATGGCCATGGCATTGCCAAAGTATGCCTGCAGTCATGGTCAGTCAATATGTGATGTATGTCAACTCATGCTAATTTGTTGTTAGAATTTTATAAAAGATGTGCCATTGGAATGCAATCACTCCTTGAGCTTTAAATGTCAGATGTGGAGGAACCAAAAAGCTATCTATTGTGTCTTCACCTGAAGGATTTCCTTGCACAAAAGCTTAAAAGCTGCTCAGCAAGTGTGTTCAGGCATGCAACATTCTGGATTTCATCATGAATGTGTGGGAAGTTGCTAATGTATACTTGGAGATGCACAAAGGCTATTGGAGGGATCTGGAACCATCCATAAGCTTAAACGATATTGACTTTTTGAATGCATAATAGGCTATACACTGCCCAATTTAGAATAGAATTTTTGTAGCCCATTTCATAAGAGAATGTGACTAAAAACACACATATATATCATTGCAGTGAACATTGCATATCTATTATTCTTAAAAGCAGATGAAGCAAGACACTGCTTTTGGCAGCAGATTCTTTAGCATCAAAGATCCTCATTGTGTTTGAACATCAATGGAAATATTATTGCATTGAACAGCATAAAGCCATGAATTCTGACATGTATGCTGCATAATCCATTTGTAAAATGAAAGGCATAGTTATCACTATTATTGACATGGATAATCCAGCAAAGGAATTCTTACTAGCTTCAGAACCTGTTGTAGCTAGTCTTTGTAAGTCTGATCCAATCTGATTTTTTGACTTTTTTGACATGTACTGGACTGCAACTAGTTGCTTAAACATGTCATTTTACAATTGCAATACTAATCACAAATTCAAATAAGGCTGAAAAATATGCAAAAAATAGAGAAAAATAGAGGTAGATAGGTCTGAATAAAGGTGTGGCTGGGCATTGGTTGCAATTGGTTTGGACTGGTTTTTTTTATCTTTGAAGTATTAAAAAATAAAGCAACTGGCAACTGAAAGTCCAATTGCAATCAGTCCAGTCCAGTCCAGTTGCCAGTCATTTTCTAGTTGTACAGCTGGACTTGTGTTTGATAGTCACAGTTTGTATATATAATCTATGTTAGATGACAATATGTAACTGTAAAATAATGCACATTCCTTTGACCAACTAATGTAGTATACATTACCATTATTGCTCATACAACATCAACCACATAATAATGTACATTATAAGGCAGGATGCCTTCCTGTGTCTTGCATAGATCCATTATATCATCAAGCCATCCCAGTAGAGTCACTGCAGCTACTGTAAGAGATTGCTATGAGTTTGTCAGTTGAGACAGAGATAGGCAATTAAAAGGAGTGTCTTTGTTTTTCAATGTGTTGTTATTTATTTTAGATGTAATATCAAGCATCATGGACTCAAAATGGTATGATGAAGTAGGGTCCATATTCAGCACAGTTTTCAAATGCAGATCAGGATTGGCAGGATCTCTACATCATTCTCCTGAGTCCTTTGTGGGTTTCTTTGATATCTTGGTGTTCTGTTTTGTCAGTTGCCTCTGTGTTTTTTTTTTCCTTTTGAAAAGGGGTGGAACTTTTCATTATTAGTGGCAAGTTTACTGGAATGATCCATAGCTGCAAGTGGATAACTAGCATGGTTATACTAAAACCACTATCCTTCCACAATGTCATGATATTCTTAGTAAGATTACCAGCATATTCAAAGAAGCTTTTCCATCATTTTAGGGTTATGAATATGACAATAGATGTATACTTACAAAGCCTTTGGAGATGGATCCATTTGCACTGTGTACTATATATATTAAACATAATGTGGCATCACACTGTCATATATATTGTACATGCCTTTATGAAACCTTACTGTTTTGCAAAATGGTAAAATAGCATCAATGTCCAATTCACCATGGCAACTGGAATCAATGAATGATGTGGAAGGTGATATCTGCATTGAAGATCAAGATGAACATGAATGTTTTGGAATGGTAGATGAAGATGCTTGGAGATTTACACTGAGACTGCTGTGCCAGGGAGTGTTCAGCATTTTAGGATTTGAATGGGGCAATACACAATAATTTTTGAACAGTAATTTTGGAAATTCACCCATTTTGTGGAATTTCAAAATGTTATCCTCTGGCTTAAAGTATAAAAGTCAAACAGTCAAATGTGGTGTGTTATATCATAAATGCTAACATATAATGTGAACAATAATACATAGGTGTGGACATAAGAATTTGAATTTATTACACTAAATCAAACCATACAAAAATAGTGATAATTAGATGTAATTAACTATATTTTAGTTATATTTTAGTTATATAACTTGATTATAATTAGTTGATTACAATTAGTTTATATTCACAAATAAATATTTATTACTTTAAACTCACTAACAAACTTTTGTATAGATATTTTCTCAAGTATTTATGTTTACTAAGTTACAGCTACTACTACATCACATTTTGGATCTCAACACTTACTTTTCCTTATCTATTATCTTTCAACAACAAGAGTAAAGTAGGCATGATATTTCCTTTTCTCCTGTTACTTTTCTAATACATGTTGCAGAATAGAATCTTATTTATTTATTTTTCTGCATTTACCTCTATTTTGACTTGTCATACTTAACTCTATTGTCTTGCCATATATACAACCAGCCATTTCCTTGGTTTTCTCTTTTATATTGGCTTTATTTTTCTTTTACTTTATTCTGGCCCATATGCTAATTAGATTAGTATTTATATTTCACTCCTGCTTGTGATTTATCCAAGCTAGTTGTATACAATTCCAACATAGTCACTAGTTATCAAAGTTTACTTTTTAAAACTGTTCATCTTTTTGATGATTTATTGTTTTTCTTTTTATAGAAAAATCACTACCATGAAAAAGAAAGAAACAGTATATTTATCATGATCTCTGAGAGGTATATTATTCAATTCATTCATTTGAATAATGAACCAGTATTTTAAAAAGAAGAAGTAATAAATATAAATATTCAATTTCAACCATCCAATTTCAATTATCCTATTCAACCATTCATTCAACCATTTAACTCCAACAATTTTATCTAATTATGCAACATCAACCATTTAACCATACAATAATCATCCAGCTTGAATTATCTTATTCTAACCATTTAATAATCCAATCATTTAACTAGAACCATCCAACTTCAGTTATTTTATTCAACCATCCAGGCAATCATCCAGTCATTCAACCATTCAATCATTCATATCATCCAACCATTGAATATTATTCAACACCTATCCAATTATCCAATTATCCAACCATCCAACCATTCAATATTATTCAACCATCCAGCCATTTATGAAGGTTCTAGTCTAGAACTTATATGAATAGGTTTGATTGCTGAAGAGATGTTTGATTGCTGTTGTTGAATCCAAGTGCTATATAAATGCAGTATTCATATACTCCCAGATCACATATCCTGCCCCCTTCAATCCCCGCTTTGAGGACTTTACTTGTGACATCTGCATCAAAATGTAAACAACCTTTGGTTCCACAATTGCAGTTTTTCAATTGTCTTCACCCTGCTGCATCACCCTCTCTATTAGCATGTCAACCTTTCTCCTTGTCCACTGGTAGATCATTGAAACACTAGAGTACATGATTCTCCATTTGGGCAACCATAAATGTGAGAACTTGTGTAAATGTAGGCATTCTCATCAGTAGAGCTGACAACAACAATGAATAACAATGACTTACTCTGCCTGATGTCTCAAGCAACATATGGTGCAGACTATTCAACTCCATGTTATATCTTCCATCAATCATGTGTATTCCCATTGGCTATATCTGCTCCATGAAATCCCAGATGTAATCTTGCTACAGCAGGTCCACACACATCCTCAGTGGCCCTGTCATGCCATTCATGAGCTCAACATTCTTGTAAGTCTCATTCTTTGCTTTCATCTTCTGAAACATGTGGATAAGGCCCTTTTCTGGGGTCTGGCAGTAGACATGTTCACTCTGGTTCTCAGAGAGGTAAAGGCCAAGGTCTGTTGTTATCAGCACTGTAACAGAATGTCAGTCCATGGTCTATACAACCATCAATTCTTGGACAATATTGCATGTCCTGCATTTTATGTGTGAAATACATTGTTTACTGTTCATTGTTCACACATTCCAGACTTCCCTTCAAACAATGTACATCACAGTCATTCAGAACATAGTCATTCAAATGAAATACTTACCTGCATCATATAGTATGATGAACCATTGTCCACTGAGTGTGAGCATCTCCCTAATCTTGTCCTGCTAAAGCTTCCTCTTCCTGTTCTTGTATTGGATTTCTATGCTGGTAACCATCTTGCTGTCCTGTTTCTCCAATGCTTGCCTTTTCTTCATAAGGTCCTCATATTGCTTCACCAGTATCTTTGTCCACTGGATCACCACTTTCAATCAATGCTGTCCCCTTACCATGATTAGTATTCATTTTCCTTTTGCTTTATCAGCCACCTCCAGCAATGGCAGCTGCAGCTTTTCACCAGACCCTGGCTTATATGTTTTTACATTAAGCCCCATCTTTGACATCCATCTTTGAGATCACAAGTAGAATTGCCTTGACATACAAAAATTGGTCCACTTTTTTTGTCAAAAAGAATTCCACAAGATGACTAACTTGATCTTGTTTCAGTGACTGTAGGTTTCATGTTTCAAAATGCAATTCAGCCTTGTGAATAATCAAGTCCAACCACACATATCTAAAGATCACTTTTTGGGCATGATTGTCCATTGTGATCTTGGCTTCAATTGACAGCTCAAGATAACCTTTTTTGCTTGGTTGCTGGTTCAACATTAACATATTGCCAACTTTGGTATTCTGATCAACACCATGGTAAGGATTCCTGCTCCATATTATTGTGTTGTCACTGTTACAATTCAGTTTCTTTGTATATTCTCCTTTCTGGTGTCTGTTGTCTGTCACCCTTATTTTTTCTTTGCTTCTACCTACACCAAAACTGACCTCTATTTACTTATGTTGTTTTCTTTCTTCCTTTCCCTAACTTCTCTAGCATGACTCACTACATAACTCCTTACCTATGGACTGCACCCTTCTATATCTACTTCTCTCATAGTAGATACGTTTTCCCTGACCTCCCCTAAAGGTATTATATAAATCTGTAGTACTTAAATACCCATGCAGCCTGTATCATCCTTCATTCTTGTTCTATGCAATCACAGTGTTATAACTTGCATCCACAACTGCTTGTTGTGACCTTGCTCCACCTAGATCTCTTCCCCAGAAATAATCCTTGAGACTTCTTTGAGGACACAGCGTCTCTTTGTAAGTACCTCCCTTAGAGTAAGTACTCTAGATCCAGAATGCAAGTTCAACAACTCGCATAACAGTCACTCACCTTTATTTTCTTTGTACTCTGTACTCTGCAT
>JBBPMA010000972.1:0-14731 GCA_038090075.1 Xanthoconium purpureum | reverse complement strand
AAGTCACCATTCCAAGTACCACCATCCTTTCCCCGGCTTCCACGCAACCCCCCGCTCAAACTTGAAGCGCACCATCTCTCAACCCTTCAAGTCGAATCGCATCCGGGTCCTCTGCGTCACACTCCCTAGCGCGGTGCGTATGATCACCCGTAGCTTCCGGTCGGACTGCCTCTGCGTCGTCCAGGTCACCCTCCCCCTGCTCCGGGCTGACATTCGCAAACGCAATCGCGGAAACGACCATGTTTGCACTGTTAACGGGTTGCGATAATACACCAAACCCTATGTCAATTCCCTGCCGGCGCTGACCGCGGGTGTCACGGTCATATAGCTCCCGCACGCTGATGATGAACCGAGGTGTCATGGGGATGAATGTTATGAAAGACACCATGAACAGGAAGAATATTACGGTGCTTGTCTCGGCCGGGACATTTTGGAGGATGATAACAACGTTAAGGAACGCATTCCTAGCGGGGGGAAAAGATCCAAGTGGTCAGCTTTTGTCCAGGCACTCGAACATGATAGAAACAAAGGACGAAAGGCATACACAAGGAAGTAAAGGATTCCATCCGCCGTGAGTTGTTGCATGTACTGGTTAGGTTGCCACTGCTTAGTTGCTTTGTACATTGCAACTGATTGCCTCATGGTTTGGATGACAGCAAGCATTAAGAGCGCAATGCTGAGAACGAATCGTAGGATTACATCGTATAGGTGAATTGCCAGTGTTGTTGCAGCGTGTTTGAACAAACTAGTGCAAAGAGAGAGATTGAGAACTTGAGCAGTTGCAACTGACAAAAGCGGCAGGAAGCATGAGAATTGCGATGACGCATGCAGTTTAGCCCAATTCATACCTGAAAAGTCTTTGTTGGGGACGTCATAGATCCCTGTGAGAACAAAAGAAACAATGATTTGAGGCACGTAAATGAACAGTAAGGCATAAAGAATTCTTTTGGATCGATTCCACATTGCATATACACGCATGATCATCATCACTGCAATTTGAAAGATGTAAAAATGGAACCAGGAGGGATAGTGGCTTACAATCAGCAGCGGCAAGGAATATCGGAAACTCCCAGTCTGTCACCAGATAGGTTGCGGTGCCTTTAGAATATTCGCATCATGCTGTAAAGGGGAGTGCATTGGTATGCTTACACCTACAAAATGGTTATCAATATATCCGTGAATCAGAAGTGGGTGCATACAACTACCAGAAGATAAAGATCAATAACAGGCATGTTGTTGAGTAGAAAAACTCACTTTCACAGGACCAGGTATGAAGGTGCTACCTCCTGAAAATTTTGTCTGACCAATTCAAACCTCCAATCAAACTTACACAAGACGTACATAAGCTAACAAGACTTCAGCAATTGTTAGCAGTGCAGTTTGATTTGTAGTCCATCAATCAATGACCCACACAGCCCAAGAAAGACCAACATAGCGAACCTACAAGCTGGCAATTCAGAATACAAGTGGAATGACTTCCGGTGCAATCTACGAACCAGAACAAATATTGTAGAGACCCAAGTCCAGGGTCTGCACTACGGGACTGTAAAGAACGCAGTACTTGCTTGATAATTGTTGCTTCCTACCCAAATATAATCCACCTTTGAAGTATCGTCAGCCAACAAATATACGTGACAAGTAAAGTATGATACCTCTCTTGAAAAGGTGAGGACTGTAATGATAATCTTCGCTTCAGTTCGAACATTACAAGTTTACCACCCACGGTAATCATATGTGACGGCAGCGGCTGCCACGACTGTATCGGTCTATAGCTTTGGGGCTGAACAGGAAAAACAAACATTGCAAACATACGTGCTGTATAGTCATTCACCTGGAGGAGCGCCAAGATAGACTGCAAACTGGAGGACATGATGGGGTAACAAATAGTAAGGATCGTGACTCGAGGAGAGGAGGTTGCGAGCAGTAGAGTCCTCCGGCAGTTATATCCTCTAACCAGCGCGTGAATTATGTGCGTTGAGCCTTGTTTGGAGAAAGGAATGACGTACAAACTCCCAATTTGACAATTATATGATGTGGAGCGGAGCAGGACGCCACAAGGCGATGCGAGACCTCCTCATTGGCAACACAGCATGGAACAGAAACGTTGTGGTCAAGCAGGCCTTTGAGCTCGATTTCAGCACTTTTCTATTGGCGTTACAATAAACACTTATGCGCTCGCTTGAACGTAGGCTACCTACGTCCACCCGTCGGTGTGTGTTCTAGGCCACTGACCCCAACCCAAAGCTCGATGAAAAAGGCCACCACATGACGCTTTCATTGAGTGATTCAGTCTACCATAAAAGAATTAGGGCGATCTCAATAACGGAACTCAGCACCGCCCCGCTACTGATGACATAAAACTTACTCTGTTGATGATGTATACCATATGGTCACCTCGCACTGGTGGGAGAAAAGCGGATGCGACCAGGATTCAATCACCTGAGCGTTGGTTCCATCAGAAGTGACCTGGACCTGATCAGTATGTTGCGGCGTTGGTTGGTCAGCGTTGTACAAGTGGAGTAACGAAAGCGGCATTGAACAGCCTATCGGATAAGACGCTGCCGATACGAATCGTAGCCTTTTTATCATCGGTAACAAAAAGAAGCTGATCACGTACCCATTCTGGACATGAGGTGTCATGAACTGACAGGTGCGGATATTGCCCTCCGTACAGCTGTGCATAAGTATCCAGCTCTAGTGAAGATAGGTTGCCATCGAAGCCAAATTCATATCCGCAGCTGCGAGACGAGGTCAAAATCAGGAAAGTATTGACCAAAGTGGACGCAAACCTTATCAAGTGACGTTTGGTGTCGACCCCTCCCAACACCATAATTACCGCTCAGACGCATACCCCCGATTTCAAAAAGAAAGGGTCACGTCGATGGGGTAAGAACTATGAAGCTAGCCGCTCGCTGGTACTGAAGTAATTGTCCGTCCACAATTCTTGGTTCCATTAAACTAAAGAGCAATGTCAGAGGGATAGCTAGCAGTCGTGTCAACAAGAATAAAAACATGGGTCAAGCACACGCCATACTGAGCAGGCAACGCCTTGAATAAATCCTCTTGCGAGGAGCCTGAAAACGGACATCCTGTTCACCCTCGATAACGGGATCAAAAGTCGTCCTTGTCATCGGAAGGCAGCCGCTGGAGCTCTTCAATAGTACTCAAGAACATTTCCCGAAATATTTCGACAACTCAGCGACATGGCGACGGTTGAGCATGCACCTTACGAAGAAGTTGTAGCCAGGTATGTATACTGTCGTCCGTCAAGATACCTAATCCCTAGACACTTCTCAGAATGTCGTTGAGCGATACGATACATTAAACACACCTTTCTTTAATCGGCGATGACGATCCCAATGTCCACCAGAAATGTGAGAGGGTACTGAGAACCCGCCCATCTTTGTCAGGGGAACAATCGTCCCTGAAAGCGGAAAGGGCGTTACAAGGCCACCCTCGAAGTCTGAAGATCGCTGTGTCCATCACGGGGACGCGCTGAACTCTGGGAATATGGGAGGGTAGACTTGCCGCTAGTATTCTTTCAATTCAAGCCGAGTGCCACCCGATTGACGTCAGGAGACCCACTCGAAATTTTGGATGTCTATTGGGAGACCGTAAATCGAGGATCGAGTTCGTAGCATTTGGGATCATTTCCCGTCGACTCAAAGCTATGGCCGAGATAGAAAAGTGAAAGCAAAGTAGTCAGCTATAGGATAATCGCTGCGGGGGCGCTCAGCGTGTCGAACTGTCAAAAGTTCATCGCAATGATGAGTCGCTTTCCCACGAGCTCAAAGCTGTTCCTCATTTCTTCCACAACCAAAGACTCTTCGCCAATTACTCAGGGTGCATGTTGCAACCATCGTTGGACAAGTCAAACGAACGGGGTTGACTCCCAAGTTCTTGTGTATGTGATTGACTTGTTGCTAGCGCTAGTATGAAACCCGGTTACCCCTCTTTGAACCTGTGTACAACTGCTGAGTTCTGTCCTCGTTCACTCTCTCTGATGGGGTCGAGTTGTTTGTCACCCCGGCCTAGGCTGAAAGGTTCTCCCGAACATCCCTTTCTCGTATGCGGTGTGGCCATACTACATTCCGAGCGATGCGCTGACCTGGTCTCTTGTGAAGTGCGGATGAAGGCGGTGTCATTTGCCAGCGTGACAATTTACACCATCAACCGGTCAGAAACGTAAAGCCTAGACGTATCGGACTTTGTCAATCAGCTAGATCATACGGTTTGACTAAAGAAAATCTCCATAGCCTCATCGCGAGAGCCGATTGAGCGGCACGTTGCCTTCCTTGCTGTGTGTGTGGTAAGTGAGCATTTTTATGCGGTTGGGATGGGTATCCTGCCCCTCACCGTCTTCCACAGGACGCCCGGCAAGATGTATCTTGATCTCAATGGTGGCTCCTTGTTTCCTACGACGCACGGTGGACGACGTCTTTTACCCTGTCGCGAGTGGGTGGACACCTCATGGTCCAATCTACGGGCCCAACCAGGGCTTCTTCGCCTGTGTCATAGTGTTGTGTGGGTTGCGAGCCAAGCACCCACTCCCCACTCCTGTATCAAAGTCGTTGCCGGAAACTCGACGAATGGATGAGACATGCTGTGATTCCACGCGTTGTACCGCGCGCGATCGGGAAAGGCAATACTAGAATGCTCATTCTGGTACCTCCATGACATGCGGTCGAGACACTCGTCTGTGATAGTAGTATCCAGATGTAATGTTCCTGTAGCTGCCCTCGAGGAATGTGGACAACCCTACGATAATCGTGTTCGTGGCATGTTGCACGAGACCGAAGAAGAGACGCCCCTTGAGAAGAGTCTTACGTACAGAACACGATTTAGGCATATGCATACAGACTTGGTCGAAATAAATATACAAGTTGTCGTTACCGTTCCGTTCTCCTGCTTTCAACGCAGAGCCTTTCCATCTTAACGTGCACCTCCTGCCCTTGCTTCGAGTCGAATTCCCTCCGAATCATCGGCGTCATCCTCCGCCTGCTCTTGCCCCGGGTTGCGATCCGCGAACGCGATTGTGGACACCAACGCATTCTCATCATCAACGGATCGCCCCAATGCACCAAATCCGGTATCAACCTGCAAGCGACCATGGGTGTCACGATCATATATTGCGCGCACACTAATAATGAACCGAGGGATCAAGGGAGTGATGGTTGTGTAAGCAATCAGTTGCAGGAAGTATACGGTGAAAGTGTCTAGCGCAGGCTGAATTTCAAGGATAATAGTGATGTTGAAGTACACATTCCTAGGAGAACACGACGGTATGAATGGAAATAGATACGAGGGGAAAGAGAGGGCGTATACGACGAAATAGAGAATCCCATCTGCAGTAAGCCTTTGCATGTACTGATTGAGGTGCCACTGCTTGGTCGCTTTGTACATCAGAAGCAACTGCCTCAAGCTTTGGGCAATAGCAAGGATCAAGAGTATAGCGCTGAGAACGAATCGCGGAATCTGGTCATACAAGTGTATTGACAGTAACAGTGCACTCTTGTCAGCAGGAATGTTGACAGAGCAAACAGAGAAGTCGAGGACTTGAAGAGTTGTGACTGGAGCAAAGATTGGCAAAGGATCATGAGCAGTGGTATATGGAGTCCAGCTCAACTTGAAGACGTACGTGAGTAGTATATACTATTGGAACCATAGATAGCAGTAAAAGTGAGGGAGACTATGACCTGCGGCACAAAAATGAACAGCAGGCCATAAAGTACCCTTTTTGATAGGTTCCACATTGCATACACTCGCAGGATCATTACCACTGTAACTGTATAGTTAGAAAGAATTGGATCAATACTATACTGACTCACAATCAGTGACGGCAAGAAATATTGGAGTCTCCCATCCGACTATTTGGTAGATCACAAGACCTGTAGAACACCCATGCCCTACATACTGTTGTAAAGGGAATTAAAGTGATGTACCTACACCTATGAAACTATTATCAGTAGGGTTGACAGCCAGAGCTTAGAATACACACGTCTATCACAAGATGATGATCAATAATGAACCAGATGCAAAGCAGAGAAACTCACTTTTTCAGGACCAGGCACAAAGGTACTCCCAACTGGAAATGTATCTGATGAGCCTTCCTGGCTTCCAATAGAACCAGAACCAAATTAGAACATACAGAAGGCTGTAAGTCTTAAGCACGGCTTCAATGCCAACTGTGTGACATACAATACACCAAGATAGACTTACATAGTCCAGGAAAGGCCCATATAGCGGACCTACAGATTTGTCGAATCAGAACATATGCAATGAATTGACTACAGACCAGAACAAATATTGTAGACACCCATGTCCAGGGTCTGCACTGAGAGACTGTAAGAAACCCAATGGTTGCGTGATACTTGTTGCTCCCTTACCCAAATGTATTCCACCTTCAAAATCATGTCAACCAACAAGTAATATTAAAATGGAGGGCACAAAATAAATACCTCACTCGAAAAGACGAGGACTACAATGGTTCAATTGTGATGGTGATTTCAGCCCGAGACAGAGGGCATCAAGGATATCACTTACAATAATCATATATGACAGCACTGATTCCTGCAACTGGAGTAGCAGTATCCAATTATAAGATAAATGGATGGCCTGATACACGAGCGACCATACCTGCTCAATAGTCAGCCAACTGGAAGGACCACAAAGCAGGCTGCAAGTCAGACATAATGTGCCAAAGATGAATGGCTACGTATGATCGATGGACAGAGAGGTGACAGACTTTTCGGAGCCCTCCCAACTCTATATTTCCTAAACGGCTTGTTTATCACTAACCTGGCATACCGGTGCCTCATATCAGTGAAATAGTCGCAGAGGCGGCAGGGAACGTACCAGGCAATTACCTCAACCAGCGGGAGTTGAATGGTGATGATCTGGAAGCAAATCACGGCGCGGAACGAGGAACATTGTATTAGCAATGAGGCAGTGAAGGGTGGAGATGGATGGTTAGATATGGTCACTTTCTAGCCGCGCCACCCAAGACCAATGGGGTTCAGGACCATCGCCCCAGCCCTACGGGGCAGTGAAAATGAATCAAATTAAAGGATGAAATCAAGCCCGCTGGCAAACGGACGACACAGCATTGAAATGATGTCAGGGTTCTCGTACCCTCAAAGATCCTAATGCCAGGCACATATCACAGGGCTTATTGCGGACAACTAAGGCAGGCTCCAAAACACCGTAGTCATCAAGGAAGATGCCGATAGAGCGCAGGTATCAATGCGACGCGATGTAGAGATCGTGCATAGGGCCAAAGAAAGAGGGCCTAGCGGGGTCACATGTCATAATGGGACAAGTTAGGCTGCAAAAAACCCTGGGAACCAAGCGAGTGAGCCAGGACAACGAGGGAACGACTGCCCGCGGCTCACTCACGCGTCCGTCTCAATCCACACAAACACCCTCTGCCCATTATCAATATTCATGAACTAGAGGTCCAACCACCTCCCTGACAACACAAAGTAGATGAACAGAATGGCTGGACCAGGTAAGTGGAAGAAAACTTGGTTAGCGTGACCATCTGTAAGTGTCGAGCAGACCATTTGTAAGGAATGAATGAAACCAAGATTTCTTACCGCTATTCGCATGGACCCGTGGATGAAAGTGAAAGGAGCAACATCGAAGACGATCCACGCGACTTGTTCTGATATATCCATCAGCTGCATTGTCGAGTGGCCAGAGACAACCGAGGACGCGATCTGCGGGAGATCTTGGAAGGGTTTCCCTGCACGACGATTCTGGACTGATGGGAGAGTCCGAGTCGGCGGAGGCGTCTTCTCTTTCCAACGAAGCAGAGGTAGAGGTACTTACTTATTTGCTGAACAAAAATGGGCACGTTTTGAGTGCAACGAAGACGGGGAGCGATGGCACGCCGCCACGTATGCCCACGACTCATCGCAGCGGCCTGTCAGTGCTAGGCTTAAAGTTAAAGTAGTCCATCGATGTTAGACGCAACAGTGGTTTCAGTCGCGTCCTTCGGAATTTCACGCGGCGTGGAACTCTGAGCTTTCTGTTGATTGTCAGTATGAGTATTACATAGGTCAAACTAATTAGGAGCTATGTAATTAGGTGAGCACATTCTAGTCTCTAAAAATTAATAGTAGTAGTGGGTATATGATCGACCATGTGTAAATGTGTCGCTGTCGAGTTTGTTTGGACCGTGGAGATCATGCGTTACCTCCTGGTTCCCTGGTTCCTTGGTCGTGGTGCTCAAACCCGAGAATAAGGCTTCATGTTCCTGACGTCCCAGAACCGCCGAGTTCTATCCTCATCCACTCTCTTTGATTCAAGCTATTTCTCGAATGACGTACAAACTCCCAATTGGACAATTTTATGATGTGGAGCGGAGCAGGACACCAGAAGGCGATACGAGACATCCTCATTGGTTACACAGCATGGAACAAAAACGTTGTGGTCAAGCAAGCCCTTGAACCCGATTTCAGCAGCAATGACGAGTCGCTTTCTCACGAGCCCCAAACTGTTCCTCATTTCTTTCGCAATCAAAAATTCAAAAACTCTTCGCCAATTACCCAGGGTGCATGTTGCAACGTTGGACAGGTGAAACAAACGAGGTTGACTCCCAAGTTGGTGTGTATGTAATTGACTTGGTGCTAGCGCTAGTACGAAACCCGAGACACTCTTCGTTACCCTTGTTACCCTCGTCAGACCTGTGTACGACTGCCGAGTTCTGTCCTCAATCACTCTTTCTGATGGGCTCGAGTTGTTTGTCACTGCGGCCTAGGCTGAAAGGTTCTCCCGAACATTCTCTCTGGTATGCAGTGTGGCCATACTACATTCAGAGCGATGCGCTGACCTGGTCTCTTGTGAAGTGCGGATGAAGGCGGTGTCATTTGCCAGCGCATCAACCGGTCAGAAACATGAGGCCTAGGCGTATCGGACTTTGTCAATCAGCTAGATCACACAGCTTGACTAAAGAAAATCTCCATAGCCTCATCGCGAGAGCCGACTGAGCGGCGCGTTGCCTTCCTTGCTGTGTGTGTGGTAAGTGAACATTTTTATATGGTTGAGATGGATATCATTCCCCTTACCGTCTTCCACAGGACGTCCGGCAAGATGTGTCTTGATCTCAATGGTGGCTCTTTGTTTCCTACGACATACGGTGGACGACGTCTTTTGCCCTGTGGCAAGGAGGCAGACACCTCACCAATCTGTGGCCCAACCAGCGCTTCTTCGCCTGTGTCATAGTGTTGTCTGGGCTGCGAGCCAGGCATCCACTCCCCACTCCTATACCGAAGTCGTTGCCAGAAACTCGACGAATGGACGAGACATGTTCCGATTCCACGCGTTGTACTGTGCACGATCGGGAAAGGCAATGCTGGAATATCCATCTGGTACCTCCATGACATGCGGTCGAGACACTCGTTTGTGATAGTAGTATCCAGATGTAATTTTCCTGTAGCGATCTTCGAGGAATGTGAACAACCCTACGATAATCGTGTTCGCGGCATGATTCATTGCACGAGACCGAAGAGGAGACGCCTCTTGGGAAGGGCCTTCCATGTCATACATAGAATACAGAAGACGATCTAGACATACGCATACAGACCTGGTTGAAATAAATATACAAGTTATCGTTATCGTTCCGTTTCCCTGCTTTCAACGCAGAGCCTTTCCATCTTAACGTGCACCTCCTGCCCTTGCCTCGAGTCGAACTCCCTCCGAGTCATCAGCGTCATCCTCCGCTGTCTGACTCTGCTCTTCTCCTGGGTTGCGATCCGCGAACGCGATTGTGGACACCAATACATTCTCACCATCAACGGATCGCCCTGATGCACCAAATCCGGTATCAACCCGCAAGCGACCACGGGTGTCACGATCGTATAGTGCGCGCACACTGATGATGAACCGAGGGATCAAGGGAATGATGGTTATGAAAGCAGTCGATTGCAGGAGGTTTGTGACGGAAGCGTCTAGCGCAGGCTGGTCTAGGAGGATAATACTGATGCTGAAGTACACATTCCTAGGAGAACACGACGGTATGAATGGAAATGAATGAGAGGGGAAAGAGAAGGCATACGCGGTGAAATAGAGAATCCCGTCTGCAGTAAGCCTTTGCATGTACCGATTGAGGTGCCACTGCTTGGTTGCTTTGTACATCAGAAGCAACTGCCTCAAGCTTCGGGCAACAGCAAGGATCAAGAGTATAGCACTGAGAACGAATCGCAGAATCTGATCATACAATTTTATTGACAGTAGCAGTGCAATCTTGTCAGCAGGAGCATTGACAGTGCAAACAGAGAAGTCGGGGCCTTGAATGGTTGTGACTGGGGCAAAGATTGGCAAAGGGCCATGAGCAGTGGTATAAGGAGTCCGGCTCAAGACATACCTGAGTAGTATTTACTATTGGAACCATAGATAGCTGTGAAAGTGAGGGAGACTATGACCTGTGGCACAAAAATGAACAGCAGGCCATAAAGTACCCTTTTGGACCGATTCCACATTGCATACACCCGCAGGATCATCACCACTGTAATTGTATAGTTAGAAAGAATCTGATAAATAGCATACTGACTCACAATCAGTGGCGGCAAGAAATATCGGAGCCTCCCATTCAATTATTAGGTAGATAGCAAGACCTGTAGAACACCCATGCCTCACATGCTGTTGTAACGGGAATCGAACTGATGTACTTACACCTATGGAATTATTATCAGTAGGGTTGACAGCCAGAATTTAGAATGCACACGTCTATCACAAGAAGATGATCAGTAATGGACCAGATGTAAAGCGGAGAAACTCACTTTTGCAGGACCAGGCACAAAGGTACTCCCAACTGGAAATGTATCTGATGAGCCTTCTTGGCCTCCGATAGAACCAGAACCGAATTAGAACATACAGAAAGTGCCAAATCTGAACAATGGTTTCATTGTCAACTGTGTGACATACAATGCAGCAAGGTAGACTTACATATTCCAGGAAAGGCCTATATAGCGGACCTACAGATTTGTCAAATCAGAACATATGCAATGAAGTGACTACAGACCAGAACAAATATTGTAGACACCCATGTCCAGGGTCTGCACTGAGGGACTGTAAGAAACTCAATGGTTGCATGATAGTTGTTGCTTCCTTACCCAAACGTATTCTACCTTCAAAATCGTGTCAACCAACAAGTAATATTAAAATGGAGGGCATAAAATAAATACCTCACTCGAAAAGGTGAGGACTACAATGGTTGGATTGCGATGGTGATTTCAGCCTGAGACGGAGGGCATCAAGGGTATCACTTACAATAATCATATGTGACAGCAGTGATTACTACAGCTGGTGTAGCAGTATTCAATCATAAGATAAATGAATGACCCGATGCACGAGCGACCATACCTGCTGAATAGCCAATCGACAGGAGGTACTCCAAAGCAGACTGCAAATCAGACATCTTTGAACGGCTATGTATGGTCAATGGACAGAGAGAGGGCAAACTTTTTGAAGCCCTCCCACCTTTATATCTCCTAAACGGTTTGTTTATCACTAACCTGGCATACCGGTGTCTCATACCAGTGATATAGCTGCGGAGGTGACAGGGAAAACACCAGGCACTTCAACCGGCGGAAATTGAACGGTGATGATTGAGAAATAAACCATGGCGCGGAAAGGGGAACATCGTATCAGGGGTGAATCAGTAAAACATTTAAGACCAATGGTGTTCAGGATCATCGCCTCAGCCCTACGGGGCAGTGAAAATTTGAAAGATGAAATCAAGCCCGCTGGCAAACGGACGCCAGAGTCTCCAAATACTGATAGTAGTAGTGGGTATGTGATCGACCGTGTGTACATGTGTTGCTGACGCTCTGCCGTTGTCGAGTTTGTTTGGACCGTGGAGATCGTGCGTTACCTCCTGGTTCCCTGGTTCCTGGTCACTTAGTAGTGATGCTCAAACCTGAGAATAAAGCTTCAAGTTCCTGACGTCCCAGAACCGCCGAACTCCATCCACTCTCTTCAATTCAAGCTATTTCTCGAATGACAATTATATGATGTGGAACGGAGCAGGACACCAGAGGGCGATGCGAAACATCCTCATTGGCTACACAGCATGGAACAAAAACGTTGTGGTCAGGCACGCCTTTGAACCCAATTTCAACATCTTTCTTTTGGCGTTACAATGAATCATTTATGCGCTCGCTTGAACGTCGGCTACCTATGTGCACCGGCCAATGTGTGTTCCAAGCCACTAACCGCAACCCAAAGCTCGATGAAAAAGGCCATCACACGACGCCTTCATTGAGTGATTCGGTCTACTATAAAAGAGTTAGAATGATCTCAAAGAGATTAATAACGAAAGTCAGCACCGCCCCGCCACCGATGACATAAAACATTCATGTACACCATATGGTCACCTCGCACCGGTGGGAGAAAAGCGGATGCGACCAGGACTCAATCACCCGAGCGTTGATTCTATCGGCAGTAACCTGGA
Organism: Xanthoconium purpureum; assembly: GCA_038090075.1. Classification (NCBI taxonomy): domain Eukaryota; kingdom Fungi; phylum Basidiomycota; class Agaricomycetes; order Boletales; family Boletaceae; genus Xanthoconium; species Xanthoconium purpureum. Next base: position 2,277 of record JBBPMA010000972.1, on the reverse strand, counting down.
CCTGATCAGTATGTTGCGGCATTAATTGGTCGGTGTTGTACGGGTGGAGAAACGAAGCAGCACTGAACACCATCGAATAAGACGCTGCCAGTACGAATCGTAGCCTATGTATCATCAGTAACAGAAAGAAGTTGATCAGGTTGTCATGCGACGTACCCATTCTGGACATGATGTGTCATGAACCGACAGATGCGGATATTGCCCTCCGAACAGCTGTGCATATCTGGCTCTAGTGAAGATGGGTTGCCATCGAAGCCGTATTCATATCCGCAGCTGCGAGACAAGGTCAAAGTCAGGGAAGCATTGACCAAAGTGGACGCAAACCTTATAAGTGACGTTTGGTGCTAACCCTTCCCAACACCACAATTACCGCTCAGACGCATACCCCGATTTCAACAAGAAAGGGTCATGTCGATGGCGTAAAGAACTATGAAGCTGGCCGCTCGCTGGTACTGAAGTAATCGTCCATCCACGATTCTTGGTTCCATTAAACTAAAGAGCAATGCAAGAGGGATAGCTAGCAATCGTGTCAACGAGAATAAAAACATGGGTCAAGCGCGGCGCGCCTTACTGAGCAGGCGACTGCTTGCGAGGAGCCTGAAACGGACATCCTTGTTCACCCTCGATAACGGGATCAGAAGTCATCCCTGTCACCGGAAGGCAGCCGCTGGAGCTCTTCAACAGTACTCAAGAACATTCCCTGAAATATTTCGACAATTTGGCGACGTGGCGTCGATTGAGCATGCACCTTGCGAAGAAGTAACTTGAAACCAGGCATACTGTCGTCCGTCAAGATACCTAATCCCTAGACACTTCTTAGAATGTCGTTGAGCGATACGGTATATTAAACACACCATCTTTTAATTGACGATGACCAATTCAAGCTGAGTGCTACCCGATTGACGCCAGGAGACCCGCTCGAAATTTTGAATGTCCATCGTAAATCGAGGACCGAGTTCGCAGCATTTGACATCATCTCCCGTCGACTCCAAGCGATGACCGAGATAACCAAGTAAAAGCAAACTAGTCAGTTATAGGACAATCACTGCGGAGGTGCTCGGTGTGTCGAATTGTAGAAGTTCCCGAGTCAGAGGCAATGAATACAGTATAGCGACCTCACTGGTAGAGTCAGTCTCACTTTCTCACGAGCTCAGAACTGTTTTTTGCTGTTCCTCATCTCCTCCACAATCAAAGACTCTTCGCCAGTTACTCAGGGTGCATGTTGCAACCATCGTTGGACAAGTCAAACGAGCGAGGTTGGCTCCCAAGTTCTTGTGTATGTGATTGACTTGTTGCTAGCGTTAGCACGGAACCCGAGACGCTCTTCGTTACCCCTCGTTGCCCTCGTTGCCCTCGTCGAACCTCTGTACAACTGCCGAGTTCTGTCCTCATTCATTCTCTCTGATGGGCTCGAGTTGTTCGTCACCCCGGCCTAGGCTGAAAGGTTCTCCCGAACATCCCTCTCTGGTACGCGGTGTGGCCATACTGCATTTCGAGCGATGCACTGACCTGGTCTCTTGTGGAGCGCGGATGAAGGCGGTGTCATTTGCCAGCATGACAATCTACACCATCAACCGGTTAAGCCTAGACGTATCAGACTTTGTCAATCAGCTAGATCACACGGCTTGACTGAAGAAAATCGCCATAGCCCCATCGCGAGAGCCGACTGAGCGGCGCATTGCCTTCCTTGTTGTGTGTGTGGTAAGTGAACATTTTCATGTGTATCATGGCCCTCACCGTCTTCCACAGGACGTCCGGCAAGATGTGTCTTGATCTCAATGATGGCCTTTTGTTTCCTATAACGTACGGTGGACGACCTCTTTTGCCCTGTCGCAAGTAGGCAGACACCTCACCAATCTGCGGCCCAACCAGGCCTTCTTCGCCTGCGTCATAGTATTGTCTAGGTTGGGAGCCAAGTACCCACTCCCCACTCCTTTATCGAAGTCGTTGCCGGAAACTCGACGAATGGATTAGACATGTTGCGATTCCACACGTTGTACTGCGCACGATCGGGAAAGGCAATGCTGGAATGCTCATCTGGTACCTCCATGACATGCGGTCGAGACACCCGTCTGTGATAGTGGTATCCGGATGTAAATTTCCTGTAGCGGTCCTCGAGGAATATGAACAACCCTACGATAATTGTGTTCGCGGCATGATTCATTGCACGAGGCCGAAGAGGAGACTCCCCTTGAGAAGAGTCTTCCGTGTCATACATAGAATACAGATAACGGTCTAGGCATATGCAAACTTGGTTGAAATAAATATACAAGTTAT
>JBBPMA010000971.1:0-14736 GCA_038090075.1 Xanthoconium purpureum | reverse complement strand
GGGTTGGTCAACAAAGCCGTCCAGAGTGGTATCATCGCGCAGCGCGATTGAAAAGTGTTTTATCTACCAAGTAAGGAACTGTATTCATTCGAGCACAGCCTACTCGTCTCCTGCCTCCGCCATGTCCATTTGAGTGTGATTGCCTGTCTCCTGCCTCAGCTGTGTCCGTTCAAGTGCGATTGCTCATCCCTCACCCCAACTGTGTTTATTCGAACCCAAACGTTTATCCCCCACCCCAACCATGTCTACTCGAACCTGACTGCTCATCCCCCACTCAATCGTGTCCACTGGAGGCCGAACGCTCCCATTCAAGCTCCCTGATCATTTCTCACCTCCAACTCTGACTTTTCAGCAACTAGTCTAATCTAATGAACAACTTTCCTGGATGTCTGGCTGGTGGCCAGGGGCAGCTCAACCTGACTCATTCAGTGCCGCATCTGATTCGGAGTTGGTCGTACCCTCCAGTTCAACACCGGTGTGAAATAGCTATTCTTCATTTGTTATCTACTAGTATTAACCACATGTCCGAGTCTGCACCCTGCCTTGCTAGGCTGTTACAGATGCCAAAGTCAGCAAAAAAGTGAGTGACATTTGCCGATGCCCCACATATCCTTCTCTGAACTAATTACGCCTGTTGCTATGCACTATTCCTTGTTCTTGAGTTTCCTTGTACATGCCTGACTTAATAATTACAAAAAAAAGAAAACACATGTCCCTGCCGAATCCTTGGCCGGTATCATATCTAGTTTATATAATGCGACATTGTTGTGTTGTAATGTTCCTCCAAAGTGGCGCAAATGATGGTGTGACTGTATATTCAGTTACTAGAGATGCTCAGTACATGATTACCTGATCAACGGGATCGTGCATCGTGCACGTTTTCTTGGCTCGTAGAGTCACTGGCGTTGAGTCCGGGTGACGCACAGTATTTCTCCTCCACACCCACAAATAATAACCACGAGACATGACACGATCTGATCAGTATTACGGATTCGGGGAAATGTAAACGTATTCGGGAATGACGTGCAATGTATCTGTGTACAGTGAATGGAAGAGTGGGTCATGTACAAGCCGCGTGACGGACGTGAGGAAAATAGAGCGAGAAACTTGATGTTAACGTTGCGTGTAACGATGATCGTGTGCAAACCAAGAAGTGACATAGACGGTGGCGCCTCGATCCAATGATATAGCCTTTAGATCTTTGATAAGAGACTCTTCTTCTTCGTCTCCAACACTGCACCTGCCCTTTGTCCTCGAGGGATGTGTTCTGACCCATTCACCTCATCTTCATCAGAGGAGGACGAGGACGAGGAATCCTCCTCAACATATTTCTTCGCTTTTCCATTCGTTATGGACTTGCTGGCAGGCGTGGGTAGACTAGGAGAAAAGAGCGTCGCCTGGGAAGCTAACTGCGACAACGAACGGTACTGAGCAGGCGTTCTCGTCCTCTTCTCGGCCACTTTGGGTTCTTCCGGGTCCGGAGTCCCCTCACTCTCTTTCCCACTCGGAGACACCGCTGGCGCCAGTTTGCCCAGGTTCTGGGAGTATGGAAAAGGTATCTGACTGGATGTGAGATCGAACAATCGCTCTATCTCCCGAGAGCTTTCTGCCGGGTTTAAGGTCGCAGGCTTGTGCGCTCGGCCCTTTTTCTCCTTGGCGTTGGGACGTCCGCGGATAGGACCGTCGTCTGCTTGACCGCTGGACGTCAACTCGTCGACAAGCATCGATGACTCGTCCGGCTGCAAAGAAGGTGACGACGGCTCCGTCATCGTTTCCCACCTGACCAACGACGGAGTGGGAGTAACGTGCGCCCCATTCTGCTTGGCATTGTCTTTAGCACTGCTTTTTGAAGCGTCTGACCGTTCCTCTGACCGCTTCGCCGGCGTTTTGGCTGCCGGTGCTTTACTTGTTCGAGCACCGGATTTGGTTTTGTGAGTCAGCAGCACTACAGGTGTGGGTGTGCTTGTGGCAGGTGGAACGGAGTTGAACCGAGGACTCCTCCTCGGCACCGACTCTTGACTGGCGGTTGTATCCGTGACCTTTTTCCGCAACTTCCCCTTTACTGGAATGGGAGTCGCATCGTCCGTAGCCCCCACGGCCAGCTGTTCGACGAGCACAGGCCGGTCAGCTTCATCTTCTAGAATTTCGCCGTTGCGGGTCTTGATCCGCTTCGACACTCCCGGCCTTGGGGTCGATTGAGTCACACTAGCGAACAAGGATCCAATGTCTTCGGAAGGTGCTTCAATGGGATCGGCGTTCGACAACCGCGAAGCATCCGGAGGTGCAAACTCATCTGCGGGCTCTATCGGATCGGCCTCCATTTCCGTAAGGACCTCGGAAGATACTAGTTGGGTGCTGTCTCGATTAGGAGCGGGTTCGGCTTCTTGTGGTTCATTACTGGGAGTATCCGTGGTTAGTGGAAGAGAGGCTCGGCGGGCAGGGGGCGAAGGCTCTTCAACAACAATAGTGGTGTCCTTTTCTCCGGTCGACTCATCCACGACCATGCGGTCCTCCGACCCGACATGGGTCTTCTCGCTATTGTCACCATCCTGTTCCTCCTGTTCCCCTCGCATGGGAGGATCAACAGGATCTCTCATGATAACATCGTCCTCCTGGTGTTCGTCGGATTCCTTTGCGGACTTGTTGGAGCATTGTACGCCGGGTGGGAGATTGTTCGAAGTATCTTCGGCAAAGCGTGAAGGTGAAGGCGACCTGAATTCCTCATCATCGCTCTCGGAGTCGGAAGAACGTGTGATGCGCCTAGACGGCCGACGCCTTGATCGGCCAGTCTCCTCGTCTGAGTCTTGTTCCAATTCAGCTTTTTCCTCTTCCGAGTCAGAGTTTTCTTCTTCCCTAGCAATGCGATCCACGAGATGCAGGATGCTGTGCCTCTTTGGAGCTGGGCCGCGAATGATAGCCTTCAGATCATCGTTGGACGGCAAAGGTTGCTCGTCTGGCGTTTTCTGCCCCTGGGGAACCGATGACTCCTGGTGCTTGGCCTCTCCCTCCGACACATCATCATCAAAGCTTTCCGAGCTACTCCCTTCATCTTTACTTTCTACCGTTACTTCAGACAAGTAGGAATTACTAGGGATGGTTGGAGTCCTGGGGAGAGAAGCGTTCGGCGGTGGCGGAATTTTCGGCGATTGAACGTCATCGGCTGGCGTGGCATCCAACGAGGGTTTCGATGTGACTGATATTGGGAGAATGTCAGGCTCGGAATAGGGAAGGCACTGAGATGCTAACCTTTTGCATCGCGAAGGAGACCCTCCAGCTGTTTGATCAGCGATTGTTGGTCACGTGCATTCGTTCTCTTAAGTTCCTCCAAACGTTCTTGAATAGCATCGGGGCCTTTAAGAACAATGGGACAGTAATAGCGTATGTGGAAGGGTTTCTCCAAGCAAATAGGACATCGCGGGACAATCAGATCCGGTGTTTGTTGTGGTAGTTCGTTACTCAGAATGACTTGTTCGAGTCGGTGGTCTGTAGGTACGTCCGGAATTTTGTCAACCAACACGATTGTATGTTCCGTAGGCAATGCACCGGAAGTTGCAGAAGATTTTTTGGTGCTTCTCTTAACGGATTTTCGCTTCGCAGGGAGTTCAGGTGGTATAGTCTCACTTGCTTTAGACAAGTAACCAGATAGAATTGCTGCTGCTACTTCCGATAGTACACTGTTACTTGCGCTCGTCTGAGGGATAGCTACACTAACATTTATAAGTCTTTAATGCGCTGAAGCCAAAAACTACTCACTAGCACAGGCAGTTCCTTTGGGAGCCTTCGTCTTTTCACCCTTATATGCTTTTTTGACGTTATTGAAGTCGTGATTAAATGTAATAGGGCTTACTTATGGAGTGCTCAGCAAATCCTTTAGGTGTTTCCGCCGCTGAGATTCAGTGAGTACATGGGTGATCCCCGAACTACCTACTTCACCTGGATCAAAAGAAGTCTCATCTGCTTCATCGTTGTCTTGGTTAACAGCTACGGAATATCAAGTCAGTATCATATCGCAGTGACGAAACTATCGAGGGGCAACTTACGTGCAGAAGACTTCTTTGACTTGGTGCTGTCATCCTTTTTCTGTTTTCTGGGCTTCTTCGCCGGTGGCTCAGATGTCTCGGTATCCTTTGGCGCACCTGTCTCCGCCTAGAGAGAATCGGATGTCAGCAGGTGCATCCACCTGTGACAGAAACCCCACCTTGCTCCCACGACCCGAAGTTGTAGATTTCGTCGTTTTGGGTTTTAGTTCATAAGGTTTTGTGTCAGGACTCCTGACGGACGCAGCGGTTTTGACTTCCTTCTTCTTCGTAGACTCTTTCTTTTGTTTTTTCTTGGGGGGCTCTTCGGCACCTACCACCTTTGACGCAGCGGGAGACTCTGCAGACTTGGCAGATGCGACAGCAGTAATAGCAACACCCAGTGCGCGTTGCTCTGTCGGTTTGTCGGAAGGCGTGATACTAACATCATCAAAGGACACTTTGCGCTTCCGTGCCAAAGGTGTTTTTGCTGGTGTGATAGAAGCTTCGGTGACGAGGGCAACTTCGGGATGCGCAGCGGGTTGGTCAGGCGTCACTACATCAACTGGTTCCCTAGAAGGTGACACCGACGAGGTCGTCGTGATCGTCCTGCCCGGTAACGGGTGTTCTTGCGATTGCTGTAATGATTATCGCTTCAGAACGTCACGAGATTTGGAGTGAGTTGACTCACAGGTGCAACCGGGGGTAGAGTGGAACTCTGAGACCTGCCTACAGCGACTTGGATGTCCACAGATACCGAAGACTTTAACAGGACGCGAAACGCCTGAAAATCACCGTCTGTAAACGAAAACAGCTCAATTGAGCGTGCTCCTAACCCTATTTAGGAGATTTTTTGACTCACCATCTTCCAGATCGAGGAGCGTGCCAGCGCCGATTTGCTTCAGCGACACGTCAGTTTCGGATCCCAGGCCAAGTTTCCGCCGGACGACGTCTTTTATTTCGTCCAGGGAATGCTCTAGATGCACAGTTGGTTGAGAGCGTTTCAGGCCCGTTGCAAGGTATGAAATTACCATTGAATAATCTAGCAAAGGTTCTGTTTCCAGCATGATAGACGATTCTGACAGGGTCTTTGGGTGAACGCACGGCAGATTGACTGCTCTCGGACATGGTGAATGAGCACCCCAAACGTGCACTGTGGGCGAGATGGAGACAAGTTAGACAACACGACGATTAGGTAATAAATACGCGATTCGGAGGCGTGGGAAATACACCCAAATGTGTTCTTGTTGTGTGGCCACACTCGGCCGAGAAGCCGTGGTGGCACATATATAGATTACTCTAGCTATTTCCTCGTACAACATTTCAGCCGGAGTTGATAGAGAGTGGCCCAATAGAACTCTCTTCCGAGTCGCCCACCGTATCTCAGTCCGAGTCTTATCGCCATTGCTTAGCTTCTATCAGAGCCGTCTACCATGCACCATGCACTCGAGGTACCAGAAATCCTCTTGAATATCTTTGGTCATTGCCATCCGCCCACCTGGAAAACTTCCAATCTACTCGCTCTGGTCATAACGTGTCGCGCATTCAAAGAACCAGCGCTGGATGTCCTTTGGGAGGAGTTGTATGACTCATCCCATCTGGCACGATGCCTTCCAGAAGCAACTCATCAATTAGACCCATCGAAAAAAGTATGATAACCCTAACTGCTTCCCCATACATCGTTCGGTACTGAATATCGAAGTGGTGGTCATTTCATAGACCCCTTACGCAGGAAGAGTGGAATACCCTTCTGAGTTACACACGTCGCATTCGATCCATAAGCTTCAATCAATGGCAGAGAGTCGATTGGGGGTCTCTCACAACTCTTTGGAATCCTCCTTTCACTGAACCACTCTTCCCAAACCTCCGCCATCTCGATTGTGATCATGCATCACACGTCATCCCTTTGTTGCGCCTGCCTCTGCCATCACTGATTTCCCTCAAATTTGTTCTCGGCTCCGCGGATAATCTACGCGGATGCCAGGATTTCCTCGACTCGTTTCTTGTGCTTGCTCCAAATATCAGGAGACTTACGATCAACCTACGACGACCTAATGCCGCGTTCGACGATTTCGTCTCCAGCTATATTTACCGCTGGCAAAACCTTGAGGACGTACTTTGTCCCGACACCTCCTTGAACGTGGACACTTTGGCTTTGGTGCATTTGTCTCGCCTGCCTGCGTTGACTAGCCTCGACGTCATGGCTAACACTACATTCGCACCTTCCGACTCACCCCTTATCTTCTCCAACTTGCACCACTTGAAACTGCATTCTCCATCTTTCCCCCCGGTTTCGAGCCTACTGTTGCGGACTCGGCTGCCTACCATCGCGGATTTTACTGTCATAATCTTCAGCGGCTTCTCCAGGCAAGGTTTCTCCACCTTCTTGGCGAGTGTTCAAACCTCCAACGCTGGTCGCACTATCAAGAACCTCACGTTTTGTGCCGGTGAATTGTTGGGGGAGGATGCCTTGCTTCGAGTTGGCTTGGAAGACCTACGGCCATGCATGACATTCACTAACCTCCGTTGTATTGACCTCGATTTCTGGCGCTACAGCGTGAGCCTGACTGAGACCGAACTATTAGAATTAGCATCCGCATGGCCTCGCCTGGAAGAATTCAAGATAAATAAGGAATGGGGCTGGCACACGCGAAGTGGAATCACGCCAAACGGACTACCGCAGCTTCTGCAGGCATGTCGGTCGCTCAGTCAGATTGCTCTTGTCATCGACACTCGAGGTTATACCGAATTCTCTCAATCCCCCGCGAGCCTCGGGCTGACGTTGCCACGCACATTTTCCATCGATGTCCTCGATTCCATTATTGAGGCAGAATCCGTACCTGCCGTCGCCGCTTTCTTCACTCGCATCGCACTTTGCTCCAAATTTTCCCTTTATTATTGGCAGACCGAGGAAATGATGATAATGGAACCCTTGGACTGCATATTATACGAAGCTTGTTGGGGTGATGTATATAGAATAGTTAAGGACGCTGCACATTCTTGACGCTCTTTCGGTGGGTACTGCTCTCTGTGTCTCAATGCAATATCGTTTCATACAGGAAAGCCCCGTGAAGTCCTTTTCTTGGTTCGTCCGGACTAGCGTGGTAAAGTGAGTACATTACACGTTGTACGTGCGAGATAGTAACCATTTACAGTAAAGAAGTACTTCGGTTCATCAACTGCCAGAGCGATGCCGTACTGCTAAGCACGCCCACTATGGTCTCCGTTCACAATGACGACGGATCATGCACGCTGTTCCGTCCAATCCTGTATTTATACAGCATGCCTCGGCTCATGCCCGAAGCGCCCGCTTCCCTCACCCACATCACTCGTACAAATCTTTCTCATTTCTTAAGCCCTCCCGCCTGGACCTCGCGGCTTGCCTTCATCATAGTCTTCCAAGAGGATGCATCACACGCTTCAGATACAAGAGATCCTCTTGAATATCTTTGGCCATTGTCTGCGTAGTAGGTCGGGACCCATTTCCGAACTACTCGCTCTGGCCAGAACGTGTCGCGGGTTCAAAGAACCAGCGCTTGACGTCCTCTGGGAGGAGTTATTCGACTCATCCCCTCTGGCACGATGCCTGCCGGAAGCAGCCCATCAAATATCCCCCACGACAAAGGTGAGATGATCCGACCATTCATCACACTTTCTTGAATAGCGAACATCCTTTTTCTACAGTATGCGTTTAGAAGACCTCTTACGCAAGTCGAATGGGACATCCTTCGGAGCTACACACGTCGCATCCGATCCATAAACTTTAGCCATGGTCTCGACTGGGAATCTGTCAAAACCTTCTTGCACCTTCCTATCACTGAGTCATTCTTCCCAAACCTCCGTTATCTCGATTGCGACCATAGCACTTACACCATCCCCCTGTTCCACCTGCCCCTTCCATCACTGGTTTCCCTCGACTTCGCATTCGTGTTCAAGGAGAAGCCACACGTGTTCGAGGATTCTCTTCAGTTGTTCCACGCTCTCGCTCCACATACCAAGAGACTTTCCATCAGAATCCATCGACCCGATGTCACGTTCGACCGAATTATCTGCAATTGTATATGCCACTGGCGAAATCTTCAACATATGTTCTGTCCTGCGGTATCTTTGGATGTGGACACCCTTGTACATCTGTCCCGCATGCCTACGTTGACTCGACTCGCCTTCACGCTGAGTTCGACACTGCCAGATCAAATCATTTCCGACTCACCCCTTGTGTTCACGAATTTGCGCGGCTTGGAATTACATTCCCATTCCTTGGCCTCAATCTCGGGTTTCCTGTCTCGAACTCGACTACCCGCTATCACGGATTTGTCTGCTTTCATCCAAAGCCGTCTTTCCAAGCAGAAACTCTCCTCCTTCCTGACCACCCTTTGGACATCTGGTATCGGTCACGTCATCCAGGAACTACAGTTGATTCAAGTGCGCTCCTCGAGCGCGGACGCCATCCATGTCGATCTCGAGCTCCTACTTCACTTCAAAGACCTCCAACCGTGCATGGCGTTCAGAAGTCTCCGTCTCCTGAACCTGGATATTGAATGCAACATCGTCATGACGGACTGTGAAGTGCTGACGTTGACGTCGGCGTGGCCCCATCTGGAACGTCTTGTCATGAGTGACAGGTGATCGTTCCTCGGATTATCCTTGAGACAATGGTTTTTGGTCCCACTTAATAGTCTCTACCCTCTTATTTGTGACACCCATCATTGCTCTCTTTGATGGTGTCTTCCCCCGTTTCAATTCTTCCTTTTGGGATGGTTGGAGTGTGGGGCTTTCATTGGGGACTCGGATTCTTAGTCCGGTGACCAGATCATTTATGAGGTGAGTTGTCAATGTCGGAGGGTTAAGTACAATAATTATTCGCATGAATGATGTGTGGTATGCCCAAGCCAATCAATGTGATCCTGAGCTTGGGACTGGACGGCCGGATCTTCCAATGCGGCACTTATAATCTCCACTCCTTTTGGAAAGTAGGGCGCTTTGTTTGTTTGTTTGTTCAGTACACCTTACTAAATTACACCCTTCCCATCTATATGCATCATGCACCTACGATACAAGAGATCCTCTCGAATATCTTTGGTCATTGTCGCCTGCCCACCTGGCAAGCCTCTGATCTACTTGCTCTGGCCATAACATGTCACGCATTCAAAGAACCAGCACTGGATGTCCTCTGGGAAGAGTTGTACGACCCATCTCCTATGGCGCGATGCCTTCCAGAAGCAGCTCATCAATTATCCTCACGTGAGTCAAAAAGATAACCCCAGCTGTTTCCCCATACATCATCTGGTACTGAATATGGAAATGGTGGTCATTTCGTAGTCTCCTTGCGCACGCGGAGCGGGATACCCTTCGGAGTTGTACACGTCGTTTCCGATCCATAACATCCAGGTGCTGGCATAGACTCGATTGGCAGACTCTTACATGTGGTTCTTCACACCATCCTTTTGTTACATCTGCCTCTACCATCCCTGATTTCGATATCCGACATATTTTTCCTCCCCTCCGAGAATAATCTATGCAAATGCCAGGATTTCTTCAACCGGTTTCTCGAGTTCGCTCCAAATATCAGAAGACTCGGGATCGACCTACTACACCCTGATGCTGTGTTCAACGATCTTGTCACCAGTTATATTTGCCGCTGTCGAAACCTCGAGGACGTGCTTTGTCCTGACGTCTCCTTGGACGTGGACACTTTGGTGCATCTGTCTCGCATGCCTGCATTGACTCGCCTCGACATCATGGCTAACACTACATTCGCACCTTCCGACTCGCCCCTTATTTTCTCCAACTTGCACCACTTGAAGCTACGTTCTCATTTTCTCCCCTCGGTTTTGAGCTTACTGTCGCGGATTTGACTACGGTCATAATTCTCAGCCGCTTCGCCAGGCAGGATCTCTCCTCCTTCGCGAGTGTTCTGGGTCCGGTGCTGGTCACGCTGTCGGGAGCCTCAGGTTGTACAACTCTGAACCATTGGAGGAGGATGTCTTCTTCCACGTCAACTTGGAAGACTTGTGGCCATGCATAGCATCTACCAATCTTCGTTGCATCGACCTCGATTTCCGGTGCGACAGCGTGGGCCTGACAGATAGCGAACTGCTAGAATTGGCATTCGCATGGCCTCGCCTGGAAGAATTAAGAAATGGGGTTGGCACACGCGAGATGGAATCACGCCAAACGGACCGCTGCAGCTCTTGCAGACATGTCGGCCGCTTGGTCGAATTGCCATTGCCATGAACACGCGAGGTTGTACCGTATTCTCCCGATCGCCCGCGTGCCTCGGGTTGACGTTGCCATGCACATTTCCATCGACGTCCTCGACTCCGTTATTGAGACAGAATCCGTTCCCGCCATCGTTGCTTTCTTTACTTGCACCGCGCTTTGCTCCAAAGTTTCCTTTATTATTGGCAGACCGAGGAAGCGGGGGGACGCCCGGATTGTTTGATATCCAAAACTCGTTGGGACGATGTATATGCAGTGGTTCAGTACACCGTGGGTCAGCGTTCTTGACTCTATTTTAATGGGTACTGCTCTTCCAGAGATGCTTCAATGCAATACACTCGTCATGAAATAAAGCCTGTGTGCCATTCCATCTCAGCCGTGGTCGTCCGGGGTAACCTAATGATCTCGATCAACCATGGTGTGATACAGCGCCAGTTTCTGTAGCCTTTCGCCAGAATCAGACTTGTTTGTCTCATTTCCAAGTCATCGTGCCAGTGGGAATCGCCTAGTACTGAGACAGGTCACTGGAATCGGGGACATTGACGCCTGTAGCGCCGCTACCGACCATGAACGATGCGTGCACCGGGCAATCAATAATGCTGCAGCATTTACTTTGACATGCCCAAAATCTCGGATGCTAGGTGACCGATGTGTGATGAAACTGTATCGACAATGTGAGTGGGCTTTTTACAGAGATACCTAGTATGATATATCACGAGACATCTAACCAAGTGATACATTGTTTATGAACATCCACTGTTCTACCACCATCAATCCAAGACATGAAACACGGATAAGAGAAATAAGGGTTGTTGGCCATGCTCTATTAGGGCGTTTGAAAGTCCACAATCCGATGCAAAACAGAAAACGCGTGAAAAGCCGAGAAAACCAAGCGTCGAGAGATTCAATCTCCGGAAATATTAGTGTTCTTACAGGGTTGCGATCGCTCACAGTTCCTGATGAGAAACATCAGCTCCACATGGGATAAGACAGAACGAAAGAAACGTACGATCATGTTGAGGTTTCCAGACAATAGACCTGGATCGCCCGAGTTAGTAAAGACAAAGGTTGGATGGACACAAAGAGGACGCACGGTTTTCCAAGATACAACCGTCAGGGATATCAATCCGTTGGCCCTCGTTGGCGACAATGATGACAGTCCCCCTCAAGGTGACGTTCCTTCCAAAGTAGACATCTCCAGTGACTGTAAGATGGTCGAGCTCGATGATCCTGGGGATCTTCTTGAATCGCTTCTGGAACTGCTGGATCTTCTTGAAGTGGTCACCGAGCTTGATCACAGGTGTCGTCTCGAACATTCGGCTTTCGTTCAAGACGAGCTGACCGTGCTGCAGAGAGTAGACGTCACTCTTGATGAGGAGCAAGTCGGAGCAAGACTTGACAGGGAGGAAGCGGGAACGAGGAACGTTGATACCGTGACCATTCTTGAAGTGCTTGATGGCGGCACCAGCGGCGGTCTCGAGCTATATTCCAATTTAGCAGCGAACTTACATTTATCGTTCGTCGAGTACATGCCTGAATGACAGCCTGACCATCGTCGTTGGTCTTGGGGTTGATGATGATCTCGAGTTCCATGCCCTCAGTCACCATGATCCTCTTCAGAGCTGCAACACAATCAATGGTTACTCATGGATATGGAATCTGAGATGCTCGCCCTTGAGGTTGATCCAAAGGTTGTTGGTGTTGAAAATCTTGAACTTGCGTATCGACTTGAAGTCCTCGACGTGTTCTGAAGGAACCTGAGCAATTTCGAGGAGACGAATAGAGCCCTCATAGTCGATGAGCGTTCCACCCTTGATATCGGCCTTGGTCTTGTCGGTGACTTCCATGATAAACTCGGCGTTGGTCTCGATCATGTGTTGCAATATCTTCTCGTCGACACTACAAACCACGGTTGGGCGTGAGTGTGAAATAGTGGCCAATGGTGAAACTTACACGGCACCCAAGTTATCAGAGTTGGACACAAAAAGGTACTCCTTGCCTTCGGAGAGGAGCTGGTCCAAGACACCAGAGTGGAAAAGAGCATTGTAGACGTCACCGTGACCAGGAGGGTACCAGTGCTTCTTGTCGTCGTCTGCACGCTTGGGGCAAGGCAGGAGTGTCTCCTTGAAGATGCGCGGGTACCGAGATTGGTTGAATGTCGTGATGCGGACTTGTTGGTTTGCATACTTTTTGATGATGCGCAAAGTGTCCTCGTGAGTGTTGAACGATGTCATGAGAATGAGTGGGACATCGACGCCTCTGGTAGTGTTGAGGTGTTCGATCTGACGGACGGTCAGATCGAGGAAGGTCATGTCATCCTTGACCTCGAGGGCACTCTTTGCACCGGTCATACCTGGAAGTCGAGTCAGGATCAGGCCGATCAAAGATCATCTGGGAGTGGGCTCACCCATGGAGGTACCGAGACCGCCATTGACTTTGAGGACAGCAAGCTTGTTGAGGCTGGTTTGGTCTTTGGGTGCCACGAGCACGTCGTAGGGGACGATCTGGTCCTCGGCAGGAGATCTGATGCGATCCCAATCACTTAAAAAAGAATGTGAATATGACAGCTTAGAGCTGTACCGCGAAAAAGGAAATACTGACAGATCAACACTTTTTGCGCGTTCCGAGAGATATCGGGTGAAGAGGTAGAAAAAGGCCTGCATCTCGGTGTCGAATACCTGCGATATGCATCAATCAGTGGGCGGATGGCGGGCGGGTGGAGGGAACGTGCCTTTTTGGTGGTGGGGTCCTCGACGGTGCCGACGAGACGGCTGATCTCGTTGCGCATGGCCTTGGCGGCGACGCCGGTGGTGGCGGTCTTGAAGTCGATGTGGCTGCTGCCGCGAATGCGGGCGTGGAAGTCGCGTGGGTTGAGGGTAGCCATTGTGCTAGGGGGATGTGAGGACGAGGGAGATGGGGGGAGGAGAGAGACGTACGGCGAGTTCGGTATATGAACGGGTTGTGTCGTATTTGTGGAGAGGATTTGGGGTTCAGAAGCAGTTCGGCTGAGGGTGCTTTTCGGTTTGTGATGACGCTTAAGAAACTCTAAGCTGAAATCGATATGATTGTGGAGCGTCGCGGACAAGTCCGAACTTGGTTCCTGCACTTCCTCTGGGATGACGAGCTCGCACACGGACGTACGACTACCGTCGAGGGGGTAGTAACGCGCGATGGGGGATGGTGGGGACACGGGGTGGTGAGTAGACTGTCTCAGGGGGATGAGCGGGTAGCTAGGTCGACGGAGGGGATTATAACTTGGCTGGTAAGACGAACGTGCTTGCATAAAGCGGTCTCCCTCTCACCGGAATCCCTAGGCTGGCCTTGCCAAGGGACGGTGACAACGTTGCCGTCCGGGTGTTCCTGTTGCTTTTATGGACGATTACGCTCATCTTTCAGCCCTCCTTGTACATATCGGGAGTTCCTGCATCTGTCACTTCGTCCCAGGATTCGCTCGTTTTATTTGCGGTGCGGTGCGTATCTTGTCCATATGGGCGTAATTTGCGCCATTTTCAACTTCTTCTCTCCTTCCCGCACGAATGACCCGGACTCATCCGATATCCTTATCTCCCTCAGTCCAATTACATGTAAGAAGCTCCAATTCCCCGTCCCATCCGTATTCAATGTGCACGCCTCTGGGACGTAGGCAACAAATATGCTGTCGAGCCGACACGGGAGCGTAAGCGTGCTTCGCGAGCTCCACCTGAGCTCCACCCTCAACATAGTTTCCTTGGCACTACGCAGAGCCATGAGGCCATATACTTAGGGGTGGTGCCATGACCCCCTTATGTCTGCTTCCGCCCATTTGCGCCTTTATCAAACCTGGTCACACTACCTAGCGGCGCAATCTTCACCCAATAGTGAAACGCTGGCGTCCTCGTCCACGTAACCAACCATCCCAAAAGGCGACTCACGACGACTCCCTCTCTTCCTTTCGTCTGCGATACAAACTTCTCGACGTGTCTAGTTAGGTGGACGTCGTTCACAACACGATGTTCATACGTCTGCTTAGGCGCATTATCGCCCCACGAATTCGACTCCAACCAGCGGGGACTCTCTTTCTCAAAAAGAGTCAATTGATGGAGCCATGGATGATCGGGCATTCAGCGCTCAGCGCTCAGCGACGATAACGGCTGGCCGGCGACTTTTCGGCGCCCCATGCGCTCTCGACCAGCACACGATCGTGCAGTCTAGGCTGTGGGCTCTTGCGTACTGCCCCGTGTTCGGCTATTAATATCTACAACCGGTTGCCACAACCCGCTTGTCTGTTGGAACGTCAGAGGACGACCATGCGGTGTATACATTATCCATTCGAATCACGATCACGGTACGCATAGCCTGCCCCAAGCAGCTTCGAACGGTCTTGGATTCTAGGTCAGGTGCGCACTTTCCCATGATGTGCCTGCACACTTCTCACGAAGAAAACTATGTAGTCAGTGCGGCATAGCGTGTGGTCTTGCATGCCTTATCAGTCCAGTCGCCCAGTACCTGGTACGTATAGATG
>JBBPMA010000970.1:0-14752 GCA_038090075.1 Xanthoconium purpureum | reverse complement strand
TCGTTAGTTGATCTGGGCGTTGTGACAGGCTGTCGGTGCACAGACGAACTAGGCTGGGTGATGTGGAAGCTTTTCTGTGTTTTGTTCTTCGTTTTCGTCCGTCCATACGCTATTGGTTTCTCTGTCAATGTTTCCCCTTTATTACTGTTAGTGTTAGGAGTAGATGTGATGTATAGAACAACGTCGAGCGACTCCAACCTTCAGTATGGTGATCGTGACTGAGCTACAAGCGAACCGAATTACTGAGGTAATCTTTGTTGCTTTTCCACCGTATACTATGATCCCCGATCTCCACCAACCAACCTTCACTGAACAGCCTCGGACTTGATGACGCTCATACCTTTAACATCCCCGACGTTGGCGTCACTGACATGGAACCAGTCACGGACCTCTTCCACCGTTTATCATGTCGGTTCACCCTCCTAGGTCTAACCCCCTTGACCGCGGCCGCCCCGCCTTCTTGCTACCGTCCCAAACTACCTCTCCGACGAAGTCCATTGCCGGATGGATGGCGTAGTCAACGCAGACAAGGACGTCCAAGAACTCCAAGGCTCCAGTGTCCTCATCTCCAAGTCACCGTCACCGAACGTTCAGAAGGCTGGTTGGATCCCAGATGAGGTCAACGGACCTATGAAGGTCACGCCCACTTGCTGAGAGAGTTTGCTCGTTTGTCGGAGAGGTCTTCCATGTATTACTCGAATCGAAAGCTCAGTTCGTGTTTGATCGGATTGTTTCTGTGCCGAGATACGTGACTTATGCTGTCTGCCTGTACCCTATCAGCATGTTACAGTCATCTGCGTTTTCAAACCACTTTGAGCGACTAGGTCATTCAAATAAACCTTAAAGTCTTGTTTGGACCGACCCTCTACGTTTGCGATCGGCTTCCGGAACTGATCCGTCAATGTATCCAGGTGCGGTCGCGCGCCATTGAAGATGCGGTAACCAGCTCACTCGAGAAGCAAGTTGGCGATGGACGCCGACCGCCTTCTCCTCCTCTGGAAACCCCCACCCGACTTCGTACTCACGTCAAGCCGAGCGAGAAAGCTCGCGATAACGCCGTCGTGCAGATGGCCGAGCTTCGGCGTGCTCGCATGGGCAACATCACTGGAGGTGTGCCATCAGCCATCAATAACAGTAATACCGGTCCCGGTTCGCCACCATTCACCGCTATCTTTTTTGGTCCTCAGCCACAAAATGATCCCCCTGTCCTTGCCGACTCTTCCAGCGCTCTGACGCCCAGTACCAGTAACGCTGTGGCGGCGACAACCCGGGATCCCGCAACTTATTTATGTAATGTAAGCTGGATAGTTTCTTCTGTCCTTATCTGATAAGTTCCCAGTCGCGTCCTTGCCTCAGGAACGGGCGTTTTGAAGATGTTTCGTTTTCCAGTCGGCGTCTGTGATTCGGAAAGAGGACTTGGTTGCACCATGCTGGGTGGATTTCGAGCGTTAAAAGTAAGTTTGTGTAATTATGAACGGTGTATTGTCGCGTTGACTTGCTCGCGATTTGAGTGCTGCAACTTTGGTGTTTGGGACTGGCCTCGGAATCATCTCGACTACGAATACGAAGGAACAAAGGAACAACCTCAAGCGAGCTCATGACATGCAACTCTCTTCGCGTTGTCGATCTTAAATTACATCTGAGTCCCTGAAGCATGATTGACCATCTACTCTCTACATCTGCGGTCAACTTCCAGAACCGACCTCTTCACGAATGCATCCGAGTATAGTTGCATGGTTCAGCTTCGCCCAAGGTATGTGAACATTTGTGGCCTCGGATCGTAAACATGGTCGCTGCGGGTACGTCTCCGTCTCGCATGTCGTGAATGATGGTCAAACCTTTCTTCTTCGAAATAGTTTTGGGTTTGTGAACGTTGAGATTGTGTTGGCAGACATGGACTTGCAAACGGCAGGGCAGATCCAGAAGTCGTTTCGTAGTCGGCGGTCGTCTTGTCGTCATCTGCGACAGTGCTTGGGTCGGACTAAGCGGTGGTGATGGGGCTGCCTTTCCTGTCAGGTTGCGGCTTCGGCGGCGGCCAGTGCCTTGATCCGTACGCGACGAGATGTGTAAAGTCTGTAGGTTTCCCACCTCGTCGACGATTCGGGTTCTGACATGGTGGGTTCGATGAAACCGACTTGAAGTCTCAGAGGCGGCTGAGTATTGTTCTGTTCTGACTCGGAGCGGAGACCGTGACTTGGGAAAGGCATGAGACAAGTAGTCTGAACTTGAATTTCAGGTCCGTTCAAGACACCAGCGACCTCAGATCCGAGTCGTAGTACGTGTGTCCCGCGCTTTGCGCTTTGCTTCTTGGGAATGGTTCATACTATTATGGATTCGAAGATAACTGACGAGCATCGTGATCCTTTGCAGGTTGTCGTGCGATTGTCCAGTGTGAGGACTTGCTTGCAGATTAATATTTGGGGCACGATCGATCACACGTGGATGGAAGCAAGGCGGCGAGGTGGAGTGAAGGTAGCATGAGTCACGAAGATGGAAGTGGCGGTGGCGAAAAGGTGTGACAACTTACGGTGAGGCCTCGAGATCCGCTTTCTTACGTCTGATGCTGAGGACGGTGCTGATTCTTATGGATAAGCATCATGGATAAATAGGTGATCAGGGCGTTCTACCTCTTAACCCTGCACCCTCTTCTGCGTTCTGCCTGCGCCTGTGTGCCGAATGTGCGGACGATGGATGTGCAAGTCGCGAGGGAGTTTTTCAACCACCACTCACTTGCAGACCCTCCAAAACTAATTGAAATCCAAACTCAGGGTGCAATATACTCGATCTGCTTCACCGAGGATGGTGAGCAAGTATTGACAGGAGGTGCCGACGGACTCCTTCGCCGCTGGCATGTTTATGTTTTTCGTGGGCAAGAGGCCAAGAAGCCCATCCAAGTCGAACATGGAGCAGAGATCATTTCAGCAGCGCTATCTCGCGATGGCAGTCGCCTGGTGTGCGGTCTCGGGTTTCCACAGGCCACCAGCGGCGATAACAAGGCGAGAGTCAACGTCTGGGATGCGCGCACCAACGGAAAGGTTTTCGACATCCGTGATCACACCGACGCCGTACTCTCGGTTGATGTCTCCCCCGACTCCCAAAGATTCGCAACGGGAGGGTCTGACAAGCTCGTGTTCATATGGAGCATGGCGACGGGACAACGGGTTGGCGGGCCGCTAGAACACGACGGTGCGGTGACGCTACGATTCTCCCCAAATGGCAACTACATCGCAGTGGTCGTCTGGTCAGACACAGGCTCAGGTGTCAAGTCGGTCTATATCTATGATGTCAATGGCCAGAAACTCCGTCACTATTACCCAGTGGAACCATTTGGAGAGCCTGAACAAACTCCATTCCCATTCTCGCCGCCCGTTTGGTCAGCAGATGGCTGGAACCTTTTAGTTGCCATGTCTATGCATGTCAAGGGCTTCCAACTGAAACGCGGCGAGGAGACTGACTTAAATTGGTCCACTCATAGTGGAGCTCCGGCTCGTGTCACCTGTCCGCGTAGTGGGGAGTTCAGTATCGTCTCTGAGCACAATTCATTGTCTTTTTGGGGCATGGACCCTTGGGGGCCTCGGATGGAAGTTGGGACGGCCATTAAGCATCAGGGTGTGAACGATTCACCCGCGTCACTCGCTGCTCGTTTCAAACGTTCGTTTCACTTAGGCTATCATCCTGTTCGAATCCGGAAGACATGACGATGCCATGTCTCGCGCGGATGGTTTTCTCGGTCTGGTGAGACGTTATGAAAATGGTCACTCGCAGTATTGCCTTAATAAAGTATGCCCATTGTGAGATGTGGAACGTATGGCAATCGTTGACAAGGCGTTCTATAGGCCCAGATGCTCCTGCGACTCGGGAATATATCGCTGGAAGCGGGGGACAAGGAGTGTGCGAGAGATTTGTTTGACCGTGCATATAGCGTTCTGTTGGACGCGCGTGGATCATACGATGATTACATGAACGAGATCTTGCTTGTAAGCCACTCCTCTTGACGTTCTCTTAAGGGTACTGACTTTGTCGAAAAGATGTTTGGGTGGGAATTTGATGACCTTGAAGGGACAATTGCCTCGCAGCAAAGCAAGGCCTACGAATGAGGCGGCGGAGTCGCTGGCGAGGAAGCGGTGGCAGCCGTTTGTAAAAGAGTTATGTGAATGGTGTTATATCGGGGTGGCTTTGCTGCTCACGAGAAACGTGTCCTTTAGTGAAATAGCAATAGTTTAGTCATTACAAGCCTCGTCAGGTCACGTTAGCTTTTGGAGTGGAGTTTCCCCCCAGCGAGTATTGCATCCATTTATCATACTCGGACACTACGTCACTCTTCAGAAAGGCAAAGAGGTGGGCGTATCAGCATTCCAGGTGGTGAGTATACAATCGGATCAAGGGTCGTCAAGACAGTCCATACCAGTGATACAAGACCGAACCCTATGGTGTCGTTATAGCAAGAAGGAAAAGGAATTGATCATGCTCACCGAAGCGCTGTCCTTGTGTACGATTTTCCTGTTGACAAGAGCGATGAGGCATTTGTTCACTCGAGCTTGGTTAAGGTCGGGTGGTTTGACGAGCTCGAGGACTGTCAAGGGTAAATGGTCGATAAGGTCGATTGCACGCGCATACATACGTTTAATGCCGCGACCGTCGCTGTCCATCATGAACTCGATGACCATTTCCATGTTTCGGCGTAGGCCCTGCAGGATGACGTCTAATTTGTTCTGTAGCCCGTGAGAAGGTACGTACGGCATCGCTCCCGCGGAATTCGAGGGGGAGACACATGATAATCTTTTCTATTGCCATCTACGCACGCCAAGATCAGTGGATGGGCACGACATGACGGAAGCGCGCACCATTCGCTCTTTCCTTTCTTTGGCGGTCAGTTTTGGTTTTCCTTTCTTCTTTGGGGCGGGTTTCGGCGGTGCTGTTTTGGCAGACGTGGCAGACGTGGATGTGATGGCGGTTGTGAAGGTAGTTTCGCATTCGGCGGTCTCGTTGTAGGTGGTCTTGTCTACATCGGTGATGGTGGTTGTGTCAAGGGCAGCGGCAGCGGCAGCCTTTGCGGCCGCATCCACGGCGGCGCGGGCGTCTTCCTCTGCAAGGGAGGGGGATGAGAGCGGGCGCAAAGGAAACACGTAACGTACCGGCACGTTTCCTTGCCAATTGGAAGGAAGCGTCCGTGGGTGCCTGCGCATATACGCGTCCGTCTCGGGTGTCTGAGATGGAGGATGGGACACACCTGAAGCCAATCGATTGTGAGGGCGTTCATGTCCATGACGTACAGCCAGCTGGCGAAGCTTTCGTTGAATGATCGGAGGGAATCGCTGAGACGGCGGAGGTTGTCCACGTTTGCCTGGAGGGCCTCCGCCTCGTCGACGAGTTCGGAGAGGACAGGTTCGATGAAGCCGAGTCCGTGCGGTGCATCTGGGTTCTGCTGTGAGCGGGAGAGAGCAAAGAGTGATCCTTGGGATACGCGGCGGAGGGGTGTGCGATGGGGCGTGTGGCTGGTCATGATTAATGGTAGGCGATGTCATCAACATCAATCAAGTCGCTGCTCACAGCGCACAGCACCGGCACCGGGTGAAAGCTCGCGTGGGAAATGATGTCAGTTGTTTGTGACTTTTTACGAGGGTTTCGTCGGCAAAAAATAACCTCGCCGCTGTGTGATAGATACAGTTTTCTCCTCTTCCATGTCCCCGCCCTCTTAAAAAGCGTTGCATGCCCACCCGTCTCTTCTCTTCCCTCCTTCCCGACGCGACACCCCCCCGATGGTCCTCAAGAGCACCAGCGTCCTCTCGTGTCTCTTCCCCGCCCGTCTCGGACTCGGTCGCGATAGCCAAAAACTCGTCGCCCATGACCCTCTGGGCGAACCAGACTCCGATCCCTTCAGAGGAAACCCGCTACCGCTCCATCGCGCGACCAACCCAGGCCGTCCGGACATCCACCGCGCACGCGCAAATACTGCTCCCTCCGACGCACTGGCACCCCCCCTCCTCATACCAAACAGCGTCGCAGGCGAGTCGCCCGGTCACTCTCTCGCGCCACCCGTCCGCCAAAAGCGTTCCAGCTTTACTACGTTTTTCGCCTTCAGTTCAAAGAGAAGGTCGACCAACGGAACTCCCGTTCCCGGTAGATGGGTTGGTCAATCTCAAGTTCATGTTGTAAACCCTGCGTCCGTTCCCTCTCCACTCCGGGCAGACGACGAAGAATACTATTACTCCTACTCTGTCCCTTTGACTCCCATTGTCCCCGACGCAGCAAACCGTTCCCCTTCCAAACAGCCTTCTTTCCGACAACAGGATCTTATTGGAAACCCGGATTCAGACTCGCAACCTTCTTCTCCCGTCGACCCCCATACCCGTATTCGCCACCCTTATGCATATTCCACTCCTCTACATCCTCGCTTGCGCCACGCTACCTCTCAACCCTTCCATCCTCAGGAGTCCAGCTCCGGTGCCAATGCGGGACTTGTACACAACAGAGTGCCGTCCTCACATCTTGGTCATGGAACATCTAGCCATCCAGCCGAGCTCAAGGCGTCCATGTCCACGCCAAACTTGGCCTCTGGACCACACTCCGTCCGTCCTAGATCAATTCTTAGGAAGAAACTTTCAATGAGGTCAAAGGCACAAGAACGCTGGCTATCGGCTGAAACCTGGTGGGATGCCCTCTTTTCTCCCTCTCCTCGTTTCAAGGTCAAGCGGGCACCATGTCCAACTCCGGTTACCGACAGGATCGTGAGCCCTGTCAGTGAACCCCCGCAAGCTGGACCCAGCAGAGACTTGGGGGTTACCTTTCCCTCTATCCCGGTTGCGCGTCCTCGCGCAGTGTCCGTCACTGCTGCCAATCCGAACAGCAAACCCACACCGTCGCTTACAAGATCGCGGTCTGCGATGGATCTATCTGGTCGACCATCGACGTCTGCCGCCCACCGTGCTGCTTTTGAACCTGCATTAGAAACCCTCGTGGATCAACCAACTCCATCACCTGACCGGGGTCCCAGTTGTGACTCTGAGTTTCCCTTGCCGGATCCACCTCTCTCATTAGAACAGTAAGTCGTTTTTGCTGTCGCCTTTTTGTTCTTCCCAACTAAAGCCGGTACGTAGAGTTCTTGATGAAGGGGTGGCGTTTGAGCAACAGCGTGCCAAGTGGAAACAACAAGCCTCCAAATCCCTCGGAAACAAACATATACGTTCGTTCTCGCGCGCACGCTCCAAATCTCTCGGCGAGAGACACGCTCGTCTCGGTCGCGACGCGTCAGAAAGTAGCAAAGCTCAACTAAATCTTGAGTTTCTTGCTGCCCGGACGTTACTCGGAAGCCAAAGCACCATGCCAATCGTGCATGTCACCAAACCAAGCAGCTCTTCATCCCATTCCAAGGCATATTCCCATTCATATTCCCAATCAGCGTTCTCTTGCACTCATTCTTCTCACTCACGCGCATACTCTCATTCACATTCGCATTCACACTCTCTAACTACTTCTAATTCATCCAAATCATCGCGCAATCCTCCGCGTCGTAGCCACTCTCGAGCTGGATCGTGGAGCAGAACAACATTCCTGAAAGGTGCCCTTTGCGGGCTTGGTCAAGACGACTCTTACGTTACGGAAGAAAAGATACCATCGTCTTCAAGGGATGTGCAAGGCACAGTTGTAATAGGCCATGCTACCAATCCCGAGCGGAAGCCAGACGCAGACAAGGCCTCTCCAAACGACCCGAGTGAAGTCGGCATTGCAATCTCTTCATCACCGCCCCTCGAGGGTTCCTTTGACCTCGATGACTCTGCGTCTCGGCATCAAGTAGGTAGCGAGTTGAATCGGTTGTCGTCAAGGCATACACACAAGTCCTCTGAGTACGCGGGCCCCCATCCTTCGGCGATCGATTCCAACCTACCTCCACCTGGTGGGGCCAGCCATGTCAGCATGAGACACCGTTTGCCACCTCGCCCGGCCATTCATCCGCCGATAGCTCCCATCGCACATCCCTATCGGTCCGCGACGTCTGAAAAAGTAGTCAACAAGGCGAGTCAAGGTGCTACGCCAAAGGTAACAGATGGCCAAGAGGCCACGGAACCTATCACAGGACGCACCCCCTATCTATCCCTCAGTAATACTGATTTCGAGCGCTTCGGTGTTGGAGAGGCGCTCGTGTACGCCTCTTTCCCACGGCCAGAGGAAGTCCCGAAAACCAAGCAAGCCGACGTGCAAAGTGAATCATCGCCCGCAGCCTCTCCTCAGGAACAGTCTCCCTCTGTTGCCCTGCAACCCTCGGAGCGCGATTCATCCGCTATGAACAGTGTTCCGTCCTTGACTAATTCCACGATTCAGATGGTCAGATCTGTGTTCAATGAACCAGACGATCTCGACGAATTCCAGGACCTCTTTTACAAGCCTCTGCCTACTTCCGAGGGTCAGCGCCGGGAACTCCGTGTCCCCATCAACCAGGTGCCGACTGACGTCCACAGCTCAACGTCCAGCAGTCCGCTCACTCACCTCGTTCGCAAACTGAGTGAGGAAATCAGTAGCCTGCGAGATCCTACACGGACACCCTCGGATCCGGTGGTGCTTCAGAGGAGCGAATCACAGAACCAACCGTCGAACGAGAGTGGGACCAAGTTTGTGTTCATGGACGTGGCTCGCTCGTCTTCCCCTCCACCTATGGAATCATCATCGCAACTCCATGTTTCCATTCAAGAGGCGAGCGAATCTACTGAACAGCTTGTCACGGTCGTCCCAGAAGACGTCAATTCGTTTTATACATCGTCCATTTTGGAGGAAGATCACGACAATGACACATTTGGTGAGGATGCATGATCGGTCGGGTTGTAGAGTCTTGCTGACGTCCAACAACAGGATATCCCATCAAGCATGGTCAGCTCGAGGCTACCACGGCTCCGGCGCCTATCCAATCGCCTCTTCGCGTGTCGACCCACCTCTCTATCCAAGAGGACGAAACAGATGAAAACGAAAGCGCGTTTCTGAGTACTGTGACGAAACGGTGTGGATTAACCTCGCTCGACGCCGTCCGGGCGAGCTATTTGACAACGTCGGACCTCTCGCGCATGTCGACGCTCTCTGATTTCCCGCTTCCGCCGGGCACGCGACCCGTGTCGATTCTGCAGGCGTACTTTGAAGCGACGCCGCCTTCGCCTATGTCTGAGAGTCACAGCCAGTCTGACGAAGACGAGGATGAGGACGAGACTGAGATGGGGCACGGGGTCCAACAACGTGCGGATGGAGATGCGGATGAGGACGAGGATGAGGAGCCATCTGGCGATGTGCAAGAGACGTTGAGGGCGTTGAGGATGACGCCGCGCGTCACGAGCTACCAGAGCCATCGGACGACGTTTGGAGGGAGCGACGATATGGATCTCATCACGGAGCTGCATCAGGCAGGTCCCTGATCGCGACCCCATCTTTACCGTACGCCCCCGATGTTTCCCTCCCCCGTCTTGTTTTCTTTCTTGTCTTGGTTTTGCGACATTGCTTGGAGTTTTTCTGATTTCGTGCATACGCATACAGTTTTAGCGTTCTTGGTTTGGTTCAGGAGGGATATATCGAAGTAAAGTACTTGGAAGCAATTTCTTGGTCCATACCATATAGCATATCATCTGGTTTTCGTTTCTTTCCGCCTACCCTGCGACACCCTCCCCCGCATTTCTGTCTCCTCTTTCTCGTCTTTCGCTTTCTTGTACCCTCTTTCTCTTACCCTCTGACCTGCATCTGTTTTCGTGCCTCGGACGTATATAGTGATCCCCAAGTACAATCATAGTCCATCATCTAAACACGGTATCCTTTTGCACTTTCCGACAGTCTCTTTCATGGAATCACGAATGCAACAACAGAAAGCTTAATGGACAGTGCCAGTGGAGCCCATCTTCTACTAGGAAACACCTGGTTCAGTACCTCCTCTTCTACTCATGGACATTCCAACAGTTGGTGCAGCCAAACTTGGATAAAGGCTTGATCATCACGGTCCGTTGTATATGTGATATCGGATAGTAAGATCCTACACCTGGTGACCGTCGATGATTACGGGCTGACTGCAGTAGAATCACGTTCTTGTACGTGGCAACAAATACATAAGTCACGGATTCGAGAATAGTACGGTGGGAGTAACAAATGGTATACCAAGTAGCAAACTGGACGGTAATGGTCAGTGACGATGCAGCTATCTACCCTCCACGAACGACGCGACTGAACATAGGAGGAACGCGACAGTAAAGAGACAGCTAGACAGCAAAGCAAGTAGAGAAAAACAAGGAGGTATAACTCCGTACTGGTATCACAGTATCTCGACGACATCAGCATGGATATCTCTGACGAAGTTGACCTGGTGTCCGAGGCCCGGAACAATAATCTCGTGGTTTGTAGCAACACGCTTGAATTCTCCATTGGGTTGCTGTTGGAGCAATAGCGCATGGAACGGGCTGTAGACGGACGATCAGTCGCAGCGCCCGTGTATAGTCATCCATTGTGGCGACGGGTATAACGTGCAATGGCGAAGATGGTGCGGAACCGGTTTCGGCTTCCGGACCAGCCTCTGAGTTGTTCTCATCTTCGTCTTCGTCCTCGTCCGCTGCGCTTCCCTACGTTAGACCATCAAGTGGATCGCGCAGATCGCGAATCCACGGATGTACGAAAACGAGTTTGCGTGCCTCCTGTGGCGACAGCCTGTCTATTGTCTGAAATTCCACATCACCAATCCCTGAGACTCGGGCGCCGTATCGGACTTCATGACTCTGCCCAAAACCTTGTATGCCAAGCCTTTTGATCGGGAAGTTGATGCATGGGAGGTGAAGTCGGCGGTTGCCAAAGCGTGCTGGAGGTAGACGAGTGATCCGACCGTAGACCAGCATGGCATCTCCCCGAGATAACGAGGTCCTTAGTGCCGCAACGCGTGCAGCCATATCACCATCCTCGATGGAAGGCGAAGCGCTAGGCGGTCGGCGATAGACTGCAAGGGTGTCGGGAAGGCAGCTGTTGTATGGCGAAGAATTGCCAGTCCAATCAAGTACCGTCACTTCGCCCGAACGAGCCACGATCTCTTCCAACAGGTGACCCACCGCGGCATATCCTTCTCCGTAATCCGGTCGGATATCGCTCTTGAAAATACCAATGAGTGAATATGCCACGTCCTCTTCGACCGTCGCGTTGCGCGTCGACGCGAGGCGTAACTTCTCGCGGACGCTGAGATCGTCGGGGTTGAAAGAAATAATGGTTTCACGGGAAATCCGGATGGCGTTCGCAAGTTCCTGCATGATCTCCGGCGAGTCTTTGTGATTAGAACGGGTATCTCCGAGGTAAGGCTGCCAATCGCGAGTGTAGAAGCGAATTACCCTAGCTGCGAGAAGCTCTTGTCCGGTCCAAGCGCGCGTCATCCAGACGCTGTCCGTGAGATTGCCAAGGGAAGACGGCGACGGTACATCCTCGAGATGGACGAATGTGGCTGCGGATGCTTCGTACCATTTGTACATCATTTTCAGCGACTGGTTCAACACGGTGCTGATCGTTTTGTTAATACTGCAAGTATCGCACCATGTCCACCGATATCCGTCGTTGCGAACCATCTCACAGAATTTGCGCAGCTTCTCGTTGGCAGGAGGCGATTCCAGCTTCCAGACCGAACCGGCCAGATTGACGTCCTGAAACAAAGGCTCCTTCTTTCCCCATACGTGTGAGGGCGTCACGTATTGGAAATATTCTTCCACCACTCGCTGTATGCGCTCATCGTCCAACCGCTCCGCCATGGAGGAAACCAGTTCTTTGAACTGTCGTTCCGACTTGAACGTATCCCTCCGTTTCGGTCCGTCGCAGAGACGACCATTTTTGACGTCAATGAGCACCAGCGGGGATATCCTAAAGACCATCCTAATGGCGTTGTCGATGATGGTTTCTAATCGGGAAGGTGGA
Organism: Xanthoconium purpureum; assembly: GCA_038090075.1. Lineage (NCBI taxonomy): Eukaryota > Fungi > Basidiomycota > Agaricomycetes > Boletales > Boletaceae > Xanthoconium > Xanthoconium purpureum. The sequence continues at coordinate 2,848 of JBBPMA010000970.1, read as the reverse complement.
GCATATTTCCTGCGCAGTTCTGTGCGATATAAGTCACGACGTCAATTTTGGCTGATAAAATAAGACTTACGACGGACGTCTGGGTTAGAAGATATTTCGAGAAGAGAAAACATGTGGGTGTATGCGTCCACCGCTCCATGGTAGTCTTGCAAAGCGTGCAGGGCTGCATATCTTCGCTCATACCCGTATGGACTCGTAGGATCCTGCTTGATGGCCTGCATTGGCTGGGTTCAGAACAGTCCGACACCAAAGAGAGCTAAGTGATACCTCGTCTGCATCCTCCAGTACATCCTCCCACAATCCCAAAATTCCTCGGGCGGTGCTTCGCTTCATGAGTAGATCCTGCGGGGAATCTCCAGGTTGTATGCGCTGGTTGGCTCTGTGAAGGTATACGGCACCTGTGAATAGTAAACGTCAGAATCAAGAAAACAAGGCGCAGATCACTTGCCGTTCTCCACAGTCACTCGGTAGTTATCTGATATCACGTCATGAAGACATCCTTCACGTGAAAAGTCCGCAGGTTTGAGTAGTCCCTATCATTTTTTTCCATTGAAAGTAAGCCCACGCGACTACCTAGGCTGACGACAAATCTTTCCAAGCATTTCAATCCATATATCATCGTGTGTGATCGCAATCATTGCACGAGGCTCCTGATGAGAAGGATAATACTGTCGGTCGCTGCAACTAACTCCCATCATGACACGGACCTTATTCAGCATATATTGATTGATCGAGTCTCCGGGGTGAAAAGTCTGAATCGGTAGTTCATCAAGAGCTGCCCTGTACGACAGTCGTTAATAGACAGACCCGGGACATTTCAGGTACACGATCGATCGTTATGCGAGCATCCGTGTGCAGTCGGGCGCGGTTTATCGGTGTGTCTTGCTCCGATGTGTCTTGCTCCTTAAGGTTGCCGATACCGCCCCCAGTACCAGGTGTCGTCGTAGACTTGGGTGTTGTACCTGATACGAAGTGGGTTATATTGCGCCAAATTCCAGAAAACGTGCCCCGTCCAGTCTCGACAGAAACTGTTTCCCACAATAGTATCTTGTTGACCGTGATTCTGAATCCACGAATGAAGACTGATTGGTTAAAATTCCTGTTGCGAACCATTTCATCGGAACTGGGGTTTGAAAGGGGCCCGAAGCGTGGCATGAAACCATCCGTCTGATCCCAAGAGTAAGCTCTGGCCGTGACACGATCTTGAGGTATTTCATCTACTTTCAACTTGACGGAACGGTGGTCTTGGTCTTGAAAGCTGAAGTTCCTCTCCTCTGCCGTCGCAAGAGCCCATGAACGTGCTTTATGAAACCCAGTGATGAGGTAAAAAGAATTGTTGTCGATGATGCGGCCAGCCATTTGCCGGTCGGTGGCATGTTTGTACCAGTCAACTCCACGTAGAATCGCTTCGTCCAGAAACTTTTCGTGGTTTTGTAAATTACAGCTTTGAGCACCTTCTGGTAGAATGAGGACCGCGCCCTCTTCCGTGGACAGCCTGAAATCGTAATCGGCCCTTCATAACACCGGAGATAAGCTTCCGAGTTTGCTTCGGCCCACGGAAAAGTAGCATACCCTGATGGTGTTTGGTCGCGAAGATGATGCTTGTTACAGGATATGAGTTGTACGGATGTGCTCGATATAACTGCATGAGTGGACAATGCGTGGCGCCGACGACTAAGGTCTGTCTTCATCTAGTACAACGCGCGTAAAGTTCTCTGGAACGAGGTTTGGATAGGGTTGCCCGTTGGGTGGTAGTGTGATGTTGAACCACACGTCAAAGCTACCGTCGTCGGGCGAGACAACGCCAACGTCGCCGATCTGCAATCCGTCTTGCTGATAATTTCCCCGGAGCCCACTCCCGGGTTCTGGATCCCATAACGGGCATCCAAAACCTTTGGGCTGCAGACTTCTTGAGTACACTCAATGGGGGCAAGAGTCGCAAGGCATGTTGTGCTCTATCCAAGCTCTATCTCCTACACGCGCCCACAACCAAAGCCGTGGCGGACTCCGAATTGCCGACCCTAACTTAAGCAGCATGCGCTCAAAATATCCTTCGCATTAACAGTCCCACATGTCACCATGTCATTAAGTCTGGTGACCAGGACAACGTGAGCATATACAACGCTAACAAGTCGACGTGCCTCTTAGCCTTGTGCTCCTATAAGCCGTGCACAAACGGACAGTATGGAGTCGATGACCATTGAATGTACGTGTCAGTGATTTGCGAGCACCTATGAGCTTGATCGAGACCGCCTTCCGTTTCCAGATGGCTCAAAAACGATTAAAACCCCCAGTCAACTTCCAATATACTCGGTCACCTTTGCCGAGGATGGGAAACGGGTGTTGAGCGGGGGCGCTGAAAGGATGCTACGCAGGTGGCAAGTGGATTCCCGTGACCCACACAAAGTTGGCCAGGCAATTCGAGCTGAAGGGGCAGAGATCTTTGCTGTTGATCTATCGCCGATGGAAAATGGTTGGCGTGTGGACTCAAGTGTGGGGAGTCTGGAAATGGAACGGCGGGAGGGGTCAGGGTGTGGGATACAGAGACTCACGAAAAGGTCCTCGACATCCAAGGCCACACCAACTCGGTATTCTCGATTCACATCGCACCTGATTCGACGAAACTTGCAACTCGGTCTGCGGACAAGACTGCGTTCATCTGGAGTCTCATCACGGGCAAACGACTCGTCGGTGTAAGCATGACGCTATCAGATCTTTCCTGCTCCACCCACACACACTTCTTACGACGTCACTCAGCATTCCACCACACATTCCATCACATTCCTTCGATGCCATACCCTCAGCCCTACCAGTATATATAGGGCTCGATCTACGACGTAGCTACAGT
>JBBPMA010000969.1:0-14753 GCA_038090075.1 Xanthoconium purpureum | reverse complement strand
ACGATGACGAGGACGACTACAGTACAAATGTATAATATTTATGTGTTTGTTTTTAGTAATACTATTTTCAATTTGAACCAGTTTTGAAACCAAAGCTGTGGTTTTGATCAGTTAGCAAAACTATGGTTTTTTATTTTTTTTGGTTTGGTCTGGTCTGGTTTGAGGCAAGGGAAACTACTTCCGGTTTTGGTCCGAGACCGGCAAAAAACCGGAACCGCGGCAACACTAATTATAACTTGGGGATACACGCAGCATGACATCATCAAAGCATCTTCAGACGAGGTGGTACTTGGACACGTTGCAGAGCTACCTGTGGTGTTTGTGGATCACTTTGGTAATATTTGCAACTCCAAGACAGGACGACAGTCTGAGAGACACAATAAGTCAGTGGTGGCAATACCAAACTGCTCGGCGGCCAGAAGAGGAGTTCGTACACCAACGTTGGTACGTCTTCACCGTGCAAGTTGTAGGGACTTGGACTGACGAGCGCTGCAGGCGAGGTGCTACCGTTTTTGGCGGGTGTGCCGGATGGTCGGGAACATGTCTTAGTCACGGTGGGGGCAGGTGGGTGGGTTAGTGGGATTGGTATCATCCCTGTCCCCTTACCATAGGTGCATAGATATGTATGGATGCTTGCTACTACTGGGCGGTAGAAAGCAATAGAACAGCATACATGATTCAAGAAGAATTTGCAGGCAGAGTCGCTCGACGTGGCCGACCTCATGGATTGTGGGAAATGATGTCCCACTAGTGGGATACACTGACGAGCCTAACCCAGCCTGGATTTCTACCTCATCTCCTCGCTCTCCTCCTCAACAGCACTCCAGATTGTGCAGTACATCTCACGGGCTGCATATACCTCAAAAACATCGCAAAACCCAGATGGGAAGAGGTGGGTCGTCACATCCAGCTCGTGCCTGCCATGGTCACATTCTCCAATCCTGCAGACAAGGGCATCCATGCATAAATCGCAGAGTTCATCATACTCGTCGCAGAGCTTGACTTTCCCTCAAAGTGGCTCGACCTCATCAACATGTGTCCAAATCTACCCAAATCATGTCCATCTGACTCCTGTTCGCAAGTCTGGTATGATGAACCCTACACGGAGATCAACCTCATCATTGATCCCTTCGTCACCCCTTTCTCAGCCTATTTTGTCAGACTGCAACACTTCCTCTCAGGCACCCCGCCACCAAACATTAATGTTGTCACACAGGCACATACCCTGTTGGCATGGATCTTTTACAATTCCACAGGCCATGATTTGCCACCTGCAATTGAAGACACACAGGACAAGTCCTTCACACCATTGATGGACTGGTTCCAGTGCTTTTTAACGTGGGGCCTGCCTGAGCTGTGCGAAGATGTGCATCCCTGACTGTCACGCCAAACCCACTCATCCACCTTGCCTTCCCTCCAAATGCTGTAGGGAACAGCTATTCCCTACTGTTGTATCCATCGATATCACACATTCCCAACATCGCCTTACATCAAATCCACTATCCTATTTACCTTTCATCGCCTGCCATCATTCATTCCAATCTGCAGTCAATCTGTTGGTCCGTGTGCACAATCTCAATCCAGTTTGTTTTCTTTAGGTTTTATTGAACTTCTGCTTACTTACCAACAAGCCTAGAATTCATTTCATACCTTTTTACATGTCATTTGTACCCTCGCAGGGACGATTCTACACTTCTCATATTGGTTCTTCCTTCTTGCCTCTCTGGATATTTCCTACTTAGGATGAGCCTAGGGTGATCCCATTGACTATAAAATCCTGTATTGCGCTTCGCAATGAAGTTGACTTTCACCCGTGTGCACTGATCACCTCGTTGTCATTTGTCTCAATCCGGTCCCATGTGACCAGATTGTCTTTCTTTCTTCCTCTCATCTTCGTCATTGTTCAGGATTCGCCCTAAACCCTCATGCTCACGCTAGAACTCATCCAACATTGTCTATCGTTCTGTTGGACACTCCCCTTCACCTCTGTCCTTGCTTTCCTCTTCATTCTGCCAATCTGGTTTTACCCAGTTTGAGTCAGATTGCCCTCACTGTCTTTCCTCGTTTTCACCAGCTTTGCAGACCCATTTCTACTGACTCAGATCCTCTAGGTCATCATACCAGATGATCCACTCATTCTTCGACGTGACCATGCGACCATAGCACGACAACACAATGACAACACCAATGATGTGTCATTGTCGACACTGCCCTTGCCCTCGCCATCACGCTCTCCCTAAGAGGGGTGGCAGAAGTGACGGTATGATGCACATAATTGTGTGGATCATGCCATTGCTTCTCTTGCCCTCCCTTCCTGCTCATATCCATGGATATGAGTACAGGTATCCAGCAGCTACCCATCAGAGAACCCATACCCATATGGAGGGTGCAGGTGTGGGTACAGCTCCCGATACTCATGGGTTACCCGTGTTCTTGCCTAACCTGGCCCTGCTTGCACCTAGTTAAGAGATTCCGTCATACCTAAATGCCTAAGCTTTGTTGGCTTTCCAACCCCACACTCTTTCACACACATTCCAAGTCTTTGAGTCCTTCTGCTTTACAGTACTTTCTAGACTTTCCTAATTCCCTTTCAAGTTAATACCAATTTGGCGAACAATAACAATACCTTACATAAGCTCCATTAGGACCTGACTGGTCCACCCCTACAGACGAACTACCCCTGGTATTCGCCTCTCAAGGACACTTGCACAATGCAGGTGACTGCTGCCTAGGCATGTTGACTGACAAAGTAAGAGGAAAATATCTATCCAATGTCATCGACAGTGGATGGTAGGGACCTTAATCGGCTTGGGTGACAGTATGTGTATGTGCATGTCATCCCTCCATACATGGCTCACAACCCATGCCACTCATCTTCTCCTGGCCAGGCTTGTTCCAGAACCCACCATTCCATGGAATGGCTCACTCTTCTCAGGACAGACAGCGGACCACAAAAGCACAGTTGATTCCGATTGTCCCATCAGTCATACACGCTCCTCCCACTCCACTGCTCTACACTACCAGCCAAGCCAATGTATGCCAGCCCAACCTCCACCCAGCAGCCCTCTCATCTGATATACATCCACAGCCAACCCAATGTCCATGTCCACGTACCTATGGATCCCGCTATGGGATACCTTTGCCCTGTCAGCAGGGTTACATCATCATTCTGCACTCCCTTCCATGCTATGGAAGAGAATTAGTGGAGATTGAGCATGCTGGCTATGCACAAACCCCGAGTCAGCAACCTGATGCTCCAGGGACGTCCAGTGTAGCTTACGCCGGTGGTGCCCAGAGTGGTGCAGTCTATGTTCCACCTCTTGCTTAGGATATAACTCTGTGACAATGTGGCAATCTCAATCAGTTGTCGTTATTTGAACGGTTCGCAGGTTGTGTGTCATGTTCTTGGAAAACTGGAGACCTTCAAACAACCAGTCCTCAGGACTGGCCTATGACGTCTGATGGGCATGCGCAGCATATATCAGTCTTACATCTCAGCCCACTTTCCATGTACGCAATTCATATTATTTTGGTGCACTCCATGGCAGCTCCAACATCAGCAGTCCTTCAGCAAGACTCTCTTCAAGCACTACAATAATATATTCTGGCCCGTAACAATAGAAGCTCACTCTGGAATCAGATGCGGCAACCTTTTCATATCCTACCAGCTGGCAACTGATTCAAATGCTATGGGTGTTGTATGTGAAGGATGAGAGTGCGGTGCGATGTTAGTTGAGGAGCAGGGATGTTGCATTCACACGCCAAGGGTCTGTCAACTATGTATGCCGGAAGGATGGACCCAACCACGTGAGGTGAGTTTTCAAACATAATAGCACTATACATTTGGTAAAGTGGTAAAACTTCCACGTCCCCAGGCCACCTTAACTGTGGTCTTTCAGCAGCCTTGGAAATGGGTAAGTTCCTTTTGCTGGGATCGTAGTTTCCATTTTAAATGATAGTTCAAACAGGAAGATTTGAATGTGTGTTGCTTCGTCCCGCCAGTAACTTTTCATGGTACCCTTTAAATTCCAAGAAGCGATGTTATTCTGAGGTCTCCCTTGGAAGTGAGCAACTTCTCCTTTGTTGTGACTATGTCAGTGTGCTTACTGGGGTAGATCATTACTCTGACAGTGAAAATGAGCAGGATAGTTTGTTTGAAGGGGGCTCATGCAGTGAAAGCTCAAACGATGAAAGCTTCATTCCTGGACAAGATGCAGATCAGTGCAGTTCTAAAGGCGATGATGAAGAAGGCTTATCAGGAGGGTTGGAAGAGGAGAGTGGTGAAGATGTGGATATGAACACAGGAGGACATCAGAGTACGTCCACATGTCCGCATCCGAGTCATTGTTAATATTCACCACTTGTTATCAGTAGTCGAGTTTAGGGGTCGTGGCAATAAAAGAAGACGCATGAAGACATCTGGGCTCGGTTATAGCACAAAAATCAAGAACGCCCAAGCTGACAGCCTTCCTGTAACTGTTATTGGACAATTTTCGTGTCATCAATCCACCCATGTTGAAAAATCTGAAGGGAGCTTTCCTTGGCCTAGGTCCATCCAGTGTCAACTTCTTGAGGCGTTTTCAATGGAGTATATCCATTTGTCTTACAAGTCCGGCGATCCCTCTGCCATTCTTGCATGTTTTGTTTGCCATCTCTGCCACACCATCATTCGCCCCCAGGACTTTTTATCTCACCTCCACCATAAGATCCATAGGCCACAAGGAGGTAATCCACGATATGCGGTTGTGAAAGCTCATCGTAAACTCATCGTGGAGCACGTATTAACTTCTCATGAAGTATCAAGAAAAAACCCCTTTCCTCCTCTTCCTGCCGAAGTTGATCTTCTTATCCCTGGACTTCAACCATATCTTGGATTCCTGTGTCCCTATGGCTGTGTCTGGGGGTGTGGAAAGGTGCAGAAAGGGAGAAGCTTCAACTACTCGTCAGCGGCAAAGCATTTTCGTGGAAAGCACAGCGACCTGACCTTTGATCCTTCCAGACTTGTTGCTTGCTACATCATGACTCCGTATCGCAAGGTGGCCACAAAAGATTCTGATTTCTCTATCATTATTCGCCTCCCATTGACTTGGATGCCACCTACAAATCACAACCCTGAACCCTTTCAACGCTTTTTGGCTCCGAAGACTTTCAACATTGCTCCAGAGGCTAGCTTCCTCAACCAACTGGGATGGCCTGAGAAGTTAAAAGAGTTGGGGAATCCCTCTGCCAAAGTTATCGCTATCATTCTCTCTCCAAATTCTCAGTGACTAGCTGTTTTCAAAGAAGATGAGGAGCGCCTTTACAGAGCGCTGTTAATGATCGGGTCTATAATCCCTGGTTATCTACTTGACGGAAATCGGTTTGCATATTCACAAGGTCATGAAGTGGTAACGTCATTAACAGCAGGGTATGTACTTTCCAATAAAGCTACTGATGTGCCAGCTGACGGTTGATAAGTACAAGAGCCAAGTTACGAAAGCTCAAAGAAGCAACTCTGGTTGCTTATTCGCGCACTATCACAAAAACCGTTTCTCTGCTCTTATGGTGCATCCACGTACTAGTGGTGAAACGGCGCATTCAAGTTCCTACGGACTCTTCTGGGGAAATACGTGACATCTTTCAGACAATTCAATCACTTTCTCCCATCTTACAATCTATGACCCAAGAGCAGAAGAAAGCGGCTGTTGATTTATACTCGCACTTTTTCTCTATCCAACCCTGTGATCCAAAGGTTGTTATCCAACTTCTCCATAACCTTTTGGTTCACCTCGTCAAACATCCTTTGAAGTCTGGTCGTCAATGGGGTTGCCTTACCGATTATTCGTTGCTTCTCAGATCTCTACTACCTGGTGAATTTTTTCAACATGCAAACCACATTACGAAAGAATGCGCAGCATTGCAGCATACATTTTTTATTATTCTTTTACATGATGCCAGGCTTAGTGGAACCAATTCTTTTTCTCCTTTCTCCTCTAATCATTGGAGGAGTGGCGTTCTTGAGCAATGTGTAGACTTGAGTGGAAAGGGTGTTGAACTGGAGCAAGCTATACAGGAAAGTGAGGAGGATCAAGCTGTCGCCGAGGAAATTCAACATGAAGTTGAGGCTGACACTCCGGAGGCTGTTGACGATCTCCAGGATGATGGCGAAGCAGATTCTAGTGGTAAGTAGCTAACTATAACTGTGTAGAATGGTAAATACTTATTGCCTTCTTAGCAGCTCTGCTGAATAGGCTTACCGGTCCTGAGTTTACAGAGGAAGACAAGCCCGAAGAGGATCTTATGCAGTAAGTTTAGGTTTGAAGAGCGCTTAGAGGTCAAACTGATCCTTGCCAGGCGACTACAGGAAAATGCTCAGTGGGTACGACCAAGGGCCTCTGACTGTCCTGCGGGTCACGCAACACCATATACTCACATCAAGTCAGTGTGGTTCCATGCTTGGCCGACTGCAAAAAAGGAACATAAACAATCTGGATTTTCAGTTTCCTCATCCGGAATTAAGGTGCATACCACGACGGGTGTTCAAACCATATCCTTCTTGCTTCTTACTAGCCTAGCTCAAGAATCTATATCTATGACAACTGCACTCATTATCAGAGCTCTTGCACCACAATGCCACAAACTGTTCGAAACCTTTGATCGGACTAGCCTGACAGACTCTGTCTGCGACCTCAACTCTATCTTTTTTCAAGCAAACAATCAACAGATCTTCGCTCCAATGATTGATGCTGTTTACAACTCTATCCAGCATTCATATCCAAAGTGGCCTGGTCCTGCATCTGACTTTGCCTCACAAACCGAATTGAAGTCATGGCTACAATGTGATGATGATATCCTGTCATCGATTGCTTGCGCTGTTATGTTAACCTGTGGTATTCCCCCTCGAGATTTCCAACTCGCTCAGCTTCAATATCATCACCATTCGAACACCGGGACTCACAGGAACCTTTTCATCATTGATCATGCTTTGTGTTTGGCGAATCCTCCAGCAAAGCAAAATGACAAAGAAATACAGGAGTGTCTCTGGGCCCTTCCTTTCTCTCTTGCAAAACTGGTCCTTTTTTATCTTGGAGTTCTTCAACCGGTTGTAATCACCATCATGACACGTTTTAAAATCCCTTGTCCCTACCATGACACACATATCTTTGTCCATTCCATTCCTGGCGGCGTTGAAGGTGAAGGGGATATACATAAATGGGGAGGCACCAGCATAAACAACGCTGTCCGGAAATACACCAAGGCTTCTCCTGTTCGACTTAGTGGACTCTTTCTACGAGATGCGCTGACGCTCATTCTCAAGACATTCGTCTCTCATCTATTCCAACCTGATGACCATAAACCAAACCCTATCAACCTTCAAGGCCAGCATACCCCAACAACTGAGGATATACATTACGGCCGTGACTTCAGAGTCCCACCTTGTTTAGGGATCACTCCACAGAGGGCAGCTATGTTCATATCAGCTAGCCAAGCACTTCACTGGATCTATAATCTAGGCTCTCCTTGCACCAAGATAGTGGAGATTCTCGAGTCTCATTCCTCATTTTCTGCAAGAAAGAACACTTGTCTTGCTTTTGAAGCTGCCAAGAATCTGATAATAGTTCGTTATCAGATTGGTACACAACCAATCCCAGATCAGAATCATGCAAGGGTTGATATTGTTCTAAAGGACGCTCCCTACTATTCAGATGATACACTGGTTCAAGTTCTCAGGGTTCTTAGATATGGATTTGCTAATCCTCCTCCACTATATGTTCCTCCTCCTACTGGTTACACTGCTGCTGAGGGTGGGCTCGCCATCAAATTGGTGAGTATTTTTATCAATGTGCTATAGTAAGGTCCTTTACCTCCATGGTCTAGATTGTTCAGGCTTTAGAAGAGTGGCGAGAAGGAGTATGGAACCCCATCTCTAATGGCGACATCGGCACCATCCGCCATTTTGCTAACATTCAAACAAAAGCCACCAGTTTCTTCAATAGTTTCATACAAAATGAGAAGGAAAAATGGATTGAGCTTAGCACTCGTGTCCATGAGTGTAGCTTCAGTGACTATGGGGTCACAGTGGAAGGGTGGAAAGTTAGGGGCATATTAGATGAAACCTTGGAGCCAACCAATGTTGGAGGTGAATGAGTCAATAGGGTATAACCAATTTGATTTTGCATTCTATTTGGGCTCTGTAAAATGTCATATCCCATTGTGTTATGTATCTTATCACACTACAGGCCCATGCATTGACTATACATTGTTGGAATTTATTCCACATATGGTATTATTGATTACATAAGCATTAGTTACATCGCACCATAGTCACCTTTAGTCTACTTAGTGACTTGCTGAGTATTCTACATACATGGCTTTTGTCATCATGATTTGTACTGATTTACCTACCACACTTCCTCTTTCCTTTTAATGTTGTGTTTGTCTCTTTCTAGTCTCCAAGGCACTGTTTACATGTGTTGTTGCTGTGGATTCTGGTGATCCCAACATTAATGTGACATTACTACTGTACCCCTATCCAGTTATGCCAACTTTTACTACCATGCCTACCACTCCTGCTGCACAGTCCTCTCCCATTGCTGGTCCTAAGATTGCCAAATCTGAACCCTTTGATGGAGATAAAGCCAAATTTGTTGACTGGTTCCATCATGTTGAGATGTACTGGGAATACTTTGATGCCATGCAGGGTACCTCTACCCTATCTGCTCAGAAGACCATTGTCACTCTTAGTTATATAAACACTGGCACTGCCAGCACTTGGTCGGATGCCTACTCTAATGCTGAACTTGCCAAATCCCAGCATGATCCATCTCATTTTGAGTGGAAGCCCTTTGTGTTGGTGTTGAAGGAAACCTATGCTCCTATTTTACAAATGGCTGATGCTTGAGAGCAGATTTGCAAATTTAAACAAAAGAATAAGATTACTCACCTAGCCCTTCTCAATTTCTCTCAGATGGTAGCTGATGCTGGCTATGGTTCTACCATGTTGAAAGATACTTCTGAGGCAGATCACCTTATTCTCATCCTGAAGAAAGGGGTGAATTCTGCTATTGTCTGTGCTACAGAAGGCAATTGTGATATGGTGGAGACCTGAGACTATCATGCCTTTGTTGCTGCCCTGAAAAAGACTGGAAAGGTGCTTGAAAGTCGTAATCAGGGTAAACCCCTACCCTTCTCCACAATCATATCTTTCACCACACCTCATACCACACCTTGTCAGCCTGTCGCTACCACCCCTTTGCAGTTGCAAATGCCCTTTGTTTATATGGCCTCTAATCCAACTTCTCTGCCTACAAATTGTCACAATGCCACAGGAGTCACATATGGAGGACAGAAACAATTCATGGATATTGGCAAGGCAAAGGGACAAGGATCCATTTACTATAACTGCAACAAGTATGAACATATCTCTAGAAACTGCCCCAAACCTTGGATTAGTTGAGTCCAATGCACATATGCCATGATCTTGGAGCTCAGTCCTGATGAAAAAGGGAGGTTGAAGGAGGAGTTGAGTGAGAACCTGGGTCAGACTAAACAGGATTTTTGAAAAGGTTAGGAGATAGCATGCCCTCTTTGACCAAAAGGTTCAATTCAGGTAACAGTTCAGACCAAAGATCAACACCATGTACACTATTCCCATCAGAATCTCAATCATCTTTGTCTCCTGGAAACCCCAAAGAGAATCCAGTGCATTCTGTTCCAAAAGGATACAGACCACCTGTTTGGTCATCTCTGTGGTATGTCTGCTGTCTTCAGCACCAACTGCCTGCTCAAGCCATAGCCCTTTTGCACATCCTTGTTCACTCTTGCTGGCAATTTAAGGCAACTGAGGAGGTGTTGGCACAACTCAACCAACTGCCTTTGGACAAAGCAGCAGAAGCTGTTCAGGAACTACAAGGCCCCAAACATTTCATTTGTGGTAGTTGAGGGAACTTGTTAACACTACAAACAGAACTTTCTACCCTCAATGACCACCACTCCTTCTTAGTTTGAGCCCTTGTTGACAGTGGCTGTATTGGCTTCTCTATTAACACAGGGTTTTTCAAGGCTAAGGGATTGAATGTATGAACTCTACCCTGACCTATTCCAGTCTACAATGCCAATGATGTCCTGAATAAGGGGGGGACAATCACAGACTATGTGTTACAATACTTTTTCTTTCTCATACTTTCTTTCTCATCCATACGATGCGCTGGGTACACTCTTGCTTTCTCCCTTATCATGAGGAAGAAGACAATTACTTACTCACATTTGACTTCCAATCTTCCCTGATGATTCTTCCTCTCTAGTATCTCATCTCCAACAGGACTGTCTTCTCCTTTGATTACTTCTCTCACAGTAGTCACGTATCCCTGCTCTTCTACATAGTTCTATGGCATTCTTCTTATGTAATCCATAGTACTTAAATACCTGCTTAGCCTGTATCTTTTCCCTATTCTTGTTCTGCACAATTACAGTGTTAGTCTTGCGATCCACAACTTGTTTGGTTGTGATTTAGTTCCTCACTATCTGATTTCCTTCACCCTGAGACTTCTTTGAGGACATTGTGTCTCTTCGTGAGTACCTCCCTCAGAGTAAGTAAACCCTTGACCTCAACGCAAGTCTATTGCCTTGCGTAACACTATGTCACTTTGCATATGATGATTGTTACATGAGTTGCCAGACTTGTGTCAAGGTCAAGGGTTACTTACCCTGAGGGAGGTACTCATGAAGAGACACAACATCCTCAAAGAAGTCTGAGGGTAAAGGGACAGGGAAGTGGAGGGCTAGGTCACAGCCAGATAAGTTGTGGATTGCAAGACTGATGCTATAATTGCATAGAACAAGAATGAAGAGAGAATACAGGCTGAACGGGTATTTAAGTACTACAGATTATGTAAGGAGAATGCTGTAGAACTGTGTGGAAGTTTGGGGACACATGACTACTGTAAGAGAAGTAATCAGAGGAGAGGACAGTCCTGTTAGAGGAGTTGCAAGACTAAAGAGAGAGAAAGATGGAAGAGGACTGAGAGTCAAACATAAGTAGGTAGTTGTCCATCTCCTCATGGTAAGGAGTTAAATGAGAATATAGTTGACACATCAAGTGGAAGAGAAAGAAAGTATGAGATAGAAAAAGTATTGTAACTGTTACTGTCATATCCTGCACAATTGACCAAGTCCATTCTGGTCTTTCAAGTCACTTCCGGATTTATCAGACACCAACTCCGATGCATTCTCAATCAAGGCACATCTTCTAATCTCTGGATTCTTATCAGGGATTTATTTCATCACTCTACATTTCACTTATCTCCATCCATACTAGTTTCATAGCATTCTAGCCACCAATCCTATGAACCTGCACCACAGGTCCAATCTCTGAACAGCTGGTGTGTGTTACGGATTTACCTTGCATCGAGCCCTCAACCATGGAAATCCTCAACTACCCTCCCTCCACACACCCTACTGTGCTCATTCCTAGCGATGCTCCACGACTTTCTCTAATGCCTCGCTACCTCCCCATGGTATCCTCCCCATTAAGCCTACCCTCTTTTGAAGACAAAGGATCTCTCTAACCCACTTGTACCACTTGTGGATGACCGATTCCTCTACTACGACCTTTCTGGAATACCCACTGGGATTCCCTGCCTGGATTCTACTTATAGAATCATTCCCCCATTTTATGGCATGGTTAGGCTTCTATCTGCCATTGCTCTTTCTAGATCTCAATATCCCATCGGCCTCCTGCCTTCCGGATTCTTATCTCGGACTGTATCCAACCTTGGTCTCCATACTCAGTTTGGCTTCTATCCACTGAGTATTCTTCTGCTCTTCTAATCCCGCAGTTCCCTTTGCAAGATGGAGTTCTGCTATCCCTTCCAGAATGGCACTCCATTAGTCTCCCATATGTTCCCCCTTCTGATCTTCTCGTGGCTCTCTGCCTCTCCTTTAATACTCACGGAACATACAATGTTCCATCCCTTTTCTATTGAATGGGACACGGTCATCTTCATGGAGCTATCTCTCCCTCGGGCTCCCACTTTCTCCTTATGGCAACTAGCCTTCCAGTCTTAGCTTATGGACCCCCAATGGCTCTCTGTCTCCACCTATATTCCTATAACTCCCTTGGTCCGTGCACTTACTTTACAGGTATATAAACCCCTCCATGTACACTGAGACTCCTCAGCTAGTTCTACGCATTCGCTTTGCCTCCTAGTGTTTCTCTGGAACCTAGTGCACGCATTCACATTGTAATCTAGTCCATTCCAAGGTTTCCCCAGATCCCTTGAGACCTAGTCACCTCACCAATCGAGGGACTACTTGCGTTCACACCTAGTCCGTGCACTTTGCCCAGATCGACGACCTACTCTTAGGTCCATCAAGCATGGCTTTAAGCATTACTCTTGTCCAGGAAGGCCACGACAATAAGCCCTTGCCTGCTAGGCTATATCAATAAGACCTATTGGCCGCCCTACCAAGTCTCACTAGGTGGTAGTCCTAGGAGCAATGTGGAACACTAGAAAGCAATGCTTGATGTAACAGTGTGCAGCCTTGCATTTGTATAATTACTCAGCTCCATTCCTCCATGACAAATCCTGTCCACCTTTGTAGTATAAGTACTGTACCCCCGAGCCATGTATTCCCTTAGTTCAAATATCAACTAAGATACCACTTCCCTCTGATCCTCTGCTTGAGTCTTTGACTCTCCTCTGACCTCTACTCAACTTCGTTGCTGCACAACGTTGAAGTCATTACCTCTGAGTTACCCCCGAGTTTTGAAATTCAGGACCAGACTTAGGCAAGGGTGTAGCGCTCCTCTCTGAGTCACTGAAGCCAAGTCCCATCTGACAGCTAGTCTCCAGAAGTTCCAGAGATAGTTCAGGAGTTGACCCGGTCTTGACAGTTACGCAAGTCGACAGACTTGTGTTGAGGTCAAGGGTTTACTTACTCTGAGGGAGGTACTCACAAAGAGACACTGCATCCTCAAAGAAGTCTTAGGTTGGGATAACAAGGGACAAAGGGACAAGGTCACAATCAAATGGATTGTGGATTGCAAGACTGATGCTATGATTGCATAGAACAAGAATGGAGAGAGAATACAGGCTGAGCAGGTATTTAAGTACTATGGATTACATAAGAGGAATGCCATAGAACTGTATGGAAGGATGGGGACATGTGATTACTGTAAGAGAAGTAATCAGGGGAGGAGACAGTCCTGTGAGTGAGACAAGATACTAAAGAGAGAGAAGTATGGAAGAAGAGTGAGAGTCAAATGTGAGTAAGTAATTGTCCTCTCTTGTGAGATAAGGAAGGAAGCAAGAATGCACCCAGTGCATTGTGTGGATGAGAAAGAAAGTGTGAGAGAGAAAAAGTATCGTAACACCCCCAGCATGATGACTTTTCCACTCCCATCAGACCAGTTGACATTCCCTGGGTCTTGGGACTCACTATGTACCAACTTGCCTTCCTTTGCCAACACAACCTCCCCCTTGACCATGCCAAGACCCACTCCTGCTTCTGCAAAGAGACCAGCTGCCCAATCCATTATTAGCACAACAGGATAAGGCATCTCCTTGTAAGTACCCCCCTGTGTATGCAACTCAACAACATCCCATTTGTCTGGTTTGGAGTTGCTCTCGCCCTTTATATTCTTTTCTTTCTTTGTAACTTCAGTCTTCTAGTCTACATAGATCATTCTGCTCAATGCTGGTGCCGAGAAAGAACCTGCCTTCCTTCTCTCCCATGCCACACCTTGTACCCACCTCACTCTATGCTCCCCCCCATTCTCCTTCCCCAGAGACTCATAATATCCACACCCAGTTCCTCACCACCTTCTGAGTCTTTACACTCTTTACAATTATCATTGTCTCCCTCACCATCCTTAGTGAAATTGAAAGACTTCCATTATACGAACATGACACTGAGTGTCAGGCCCTTGTTGGACTCCTCCACCACATCTCTCTCACCCAACTCCAACTGTTCTGAGCCTGCCCTGGCAACCTTTCAGAATCATTGGGGACACCTCTTTGTACTACCCTCTCATTCCTGCCAGGCCCCATCCTTGAACTCCTCACCCACTCCTTCCAACAATACCTGAAGGAGCTCCCAAGTACTACCCTCTACCCTGCATTCCTACAAGTCTGGCACCCTCTCTCACACAGAACAACAACTTTACTGACACCAGTCAACAAGTTGATCACTCCCCCTCTCCTATTCCTTTAGCCCTTCAAATCTCCTCACATCCTGCATCCCCTATACCCCCCACAATAGCAGACAATGATGTCATTCATATCCAGATCACCAATGGACAATGGATCTCCTCCTCCTCCTCTCAGGTCTTGGTCCAATCCTCTCCTACCACCTCTGCTGACATCTGATGCTACATTTGCTCAAATATTGGTCATTTTGGCCTCTTCTGTCCATCCTACACCTGCCCTTCCTGTAGGGAGCCAGCTCTGGGTCACACAGCACATCATTGTCTGGAGACCCAATGTGATCTCTGTCTTTGATGGGGACATTCAGACGATGTCTGCAACCTTCAGATTTGTGGAAGATGCAACACCCCTGGGCACATGGTCGATAACTGTCCAATCAACCCACTTACCCAGTCTGAGACTCACAGCACTTATGGAGGAACATACTTGGACGATAATGACCTCAACACCTTGGTGGACCTCAAGCCTGGGGCTCAAATATACAAAGGGGGTAATGTTACTGTTACAATACTTTTTCTCTCTCACACTTTCTTTCTCATCCACACAATGCACTGGGTGCATTCTTGC
>JBBPMA010000968.1:0-14757 GCA_038090075.1 Xanthoconium purpureum | reverse complement strand
TCTCCATTCCATCCCTCTCAAAAGTGAATGATTACGTAATCATAGGTGATTTTCGAGAATGTAGAATTACGCTAGTTTACCCATATTTCCGTCTAAAATTTCAATTTGGGAGCGACTGGCATAGATGCGGGCCGGCTACAGACGTGCCGCCCTTGAGTGATGGACACTGTATGGACAGACTACGTAAGTTAACATCGTCCGTTTGATAGCCTTTTTTCACGGGCTGTTCTCAGGGTTGGCGATCCTTATATGACCAGTTATGCTACCCAAAGTGCAAGTGATGGTGCACCAACCCTGGGGTAGTTGATTTTCACTAAGCTTCTTAATCTCATGTCTAACGCCACCCGATAGATATACTTTGGAAGAGCCACAGCGCGACGACGCTGGCTCTTTCATCGAAGAACAAGAGAGGCTTGCTCGTCCAGGTGAAGACTAGCTCACCAACATGCTCACACGTACACTTTTCGCGTTCTGTTTTTACATTCTATGGAATTCCGTTACCACCTTTGTTGTTGTGACATTTCTGTTTTGGAATCGTTTCGTTATTTGTTGTAGGTGTTCTTTTCGGACACTCACCACTGTTGGGGACGCATGTGCGTGTGTGCATGTCTAGGCACATGAAGCACGCCGTCGTCGCATGGCTGGGTTTTGTACGCTAGTCTCATATGGAACAATTGAATTGTTACGCAGTGACTAACGCGGGGTCGCCTGTTCTAAGGCAAGCTGAAATCAGGCCTGGTTTCATACAAGTTTAATCGGGTTTCAGCGAGCAAAAAAGGAACTTGATCAGCGATTCGTTGAAGTCAATCACACCTGTTTCGCGAGGCCGTGTTCGCCACACAGTAAGTTGAATGTTTTCTTTGTGCCTTCCTCTCCGGGACAATGTCGAGGCTCCGTTGAGGACGCGATTACTATCCAGGCTTAAGGGAACGCGACTTCCGACCTCCTCAACCGCAAGTCGATCAAACTAGATCTTAACAAGTACGCGGTTCTCGGAGTCATTCATGTTACAATTTGCACCCCAAACCGCATTGCCCTGTGCCTCCGGTGTCCTATTTGCGGTGCAGATAGGAGTGGAACAAAAACATATAACGTGGATTGGCGTGCAACGCGCACTCCGCAATGTCAATCTCGTTGAAACAGCCACAGTGATTATACTTCCGAGCATCTCTTGTACCTCCAGAACACCGTCCAACTTGCGCTGATGATCTGAAAGGTTTGTTTCACCAAGGCATGCCTCAGACCTGTTGTTTCCTGATCCTTGCGTGACGGCTTTCTGATCTATATCCTTGGGTTATGAGCGTACGTCTGTTCATTTCATTTCTCCTCGCTCACATATTTAAGTCCTCGACCTACTTGCACCTCCAACATCCAACAACCCAGCAATCATGAGCATCGCTTCAGAAAGAGCAAGAGAGGCTTGCGACGCTTGTCGCAAGAGTCACAAAAAGGTCGCCCATTCCTTCCTTGGTCAGCTTCGTACTCAAACACCACTCTAGTGCAAATACGACGACAGCTCCGCGCGTTGCGACCGTTGCGTGAAACGCGACACGGCGTGTAGCTTGTTTCAACCCGCCGAGACTGCAGCCATCGCCCACCAAGGTCCTCCGCCGTTGGTGGTAGGATCTGCCCCTGATTCGTCGGCTGCGCTCGGAACCCCTCATAATTCCTCCGCTTCGTCGGACTTCTCGTATCCTTTTTCTTGCCAAGGGAACTTCTACTGGAACAACGGAGCCTTCACGGGCAATCCACAGGTGGATTACCCTGCAAACATGAATTTCCAGGGGTAAGAGGCTATTTTACTGGGCCACATTTACTCTTTGACGCCTCTCATCCGAGTCAGCCCTGCCAACGGCAGCGAGCAGCCGGTCATGAATCAAGATAACTTGTATGACTATAATGGCATGTTCAGTATTCACGATGGTACTTGACTTTTCGCGCCCTCGTTTGCGATCTCAACCGGATCCGGCGTTGCCGGGACTAGCTTCATCTCGTGTTTACATAAAGCTTGCACATGTATCACTGAATGATCGTTCTGGGTAAACGCTTGTGTACATATACTTGCATGCCTGAGGGTTCAATGATATCTCGTCGCTCGTGTGCGCCACATTTCTATCATTTCGGACATCGGGACGCCGCAACGCAGAAGGGCCCAAAGTTGATTCCTGTGCACACTGGTTGGCGTGCTGTGCGCTCTCAGGCTCATAGATAACGCTTAACGTGCCGCCACGCACATATAGGAGTGGGAACGGCATTCATTTGTTCTTCTCTGTTTGGTAACTTACACTTCATGTTAGTGCTCACTAGTCAACGAAACTTGATTCGACCCTTAGCAATCCTTCCTGGAAACGCGTCCTACAATGGCCATTCGAGCGTCTCGCCAAAGTTCCAGTGGACAGCCTTCACAGATGTGTACTCCTCGAGGGCATAACTGCCGAGCTCGCGACCTTCGAATCGTAAGATCAATCGTTCAAGGTAATTCAACATAACAAACCTATTCCACTCTGCTTCTTCCCACCAAAGGGAACGTTGTTGTTGAGTAGGTTGTATTGGTTGACCCAGACCTGAATGGATCATCAAGGTTCGGTGCAAATCGCATAGACAAATTTGCGCACTGTTCCAGCTTCCAGGGCAGATGAGACCCGCATACACTGGTTAGCGTCGTCTACATGCCCTCACAGTTAGGTTCATGTATTGTATGTCTTGCGTGTTTTGACTCACTCGAGTGCAACCCGGCGCCAAGGCCGTAGGTGGTGTCGTTTGCTAAGGCTATTGCCTCTTCCTCTGTCTTGAACCTGCCGACCGCAAGCACGGGGCCAAAAATCTAGGGTGTAGTTTAACGCGTTGTCGAGCCCGTAATACCCCAGAAGTACCTCATCCTGAACCTAAATCACATATCAGCGGAATTCTCCGATGGCACCAAGGTAGTTCTCACTATCTTCATGTCTTGTTTGATGTCCGTGAATACTGTGGCGTAATTTTCGACTCTAGCGACAGAAGAACCCGGCCGGAACAACACTTACTGGTGGGGTCCACGAAAAACCCTTTGCCAGGGCGTTTTTCGCCGCCTAGTGCCAGCTTCGCACCCTGATCCTTACCATTCTCAATGTATCTCCAAACTTTGTCGTATTGAACTCTAGAGACCTGTGCAAAGTCATAAGCCTGAAATGAAAAAATCAGGCGCGATGAACTGACAACAGGGCCACCTCCACTCTTCTCATCAAAACCGTCACCGATCACAAGTTCCTTCGCTTTTTGCACCAACAGGGCTACGAACTTGTCATAAATGGTATCTTGCACGTACAGACGAGACCCCGCTGTGCAATCTTGGCCGGTGTTATAAAGGATGCCTAGGCACGCCCAATTGGCTGCCTGCTCTAAGTCCGCGGACTCGAAGATAAGGTGCGGAGACTTTCCGCCGAGTTCCAGCGATACCTATTCAGCACTCTCAGTGCATTGTCCTAATACTTGTTGCCTCGCGGGAGTGGCATGTAACAAACCTTTTTCAGGTTGCTTTTCGCCGCAGCTTCCATAATCTTTCGGCCTGTCACAGTAGATCCAGTGAACGCCACTTTATCAACGTCCTTGTGTGCCGCGAGGGCCGCCCCACCGACGGGTCCTAGAGAAGGCACCGTATTAACCACACCTGGCGGGAACCTGCCCACGAGAAATGAGATTTACATAACGGCAACAAGGTTTGCGGCGGTCTTACCCGGCTTCGACGACGAGCTTGGACAACAAGAGTGCTGTGAGCGGAGTTAACTCAGAAGGCTTCATGACGATTGTGCATCCACATGCAAGCGCGGGTGCTACTTTCCAGGCCCTGGTATGAATTGGCTGTTATGGCACCTATGCGATGTGCGGATGGGCCTACCACATATTGATCGGATAATTCCAAGGGATGCTGTGCAGAATTAATAGGAGTCGAAGGCGGGGAGATGGTCCATACATTTGTCCACAGACGCCAATTGGGTCATGTCTAGTAAATGCGAGCTTCTTCTTATTGTCGACCTCTATTGTCTAGTGCGCGTGGGAATAGTGAGAGGAGTGGATACCAGTGTGCAAGTATGTCAATTACCTGCCCAACGATTTTGTCTGCCCATCCGGCATAATAGCGCAGGCATTGAACGGAGTCACCGATGTCGAAATCCCTACCAAAGTGTCAAACGGGCTCATTAGCCCTGTAGAGCCAGCGTTGTTACCTAGCTATCTTGACTGGTTTCCCGTTGTTGAAACTTTCGACTTCTGCGAGGATTTGTTGATCTCTTTCTATGAGGTCAGCGAGCTTGTTCAGCAGACGAGACCGCTCAAAGCCCGTAACATTTTTCCCCCAGGTAGTATTGAAAGCATTGCGAGCAGCGGCGACGGCAATATCGATGTCTTTCGCGGAAGCTTGACACAGGGGTAATAGGATCAGACAAGGATACTCCTGGGTAGTGAATAAAGAACATACCTGCGGCGACAGAGCAGATCACATCCTCGGTAGTCGGATTGATAGCCCTATCGTTATCTTGAATGTAAGAGATATGATCGAATGATGGGATACGCACTGGATGAGCTCAGTGGAATCTACCGAAGGAACAAACTCGTTGTTGATGAAGAGACCTGTCGGCACTTCGACCTCGCGTTGTGTGACAGGGATAACGATCTTGACGCTATGGGTCATGGTGCAAGAAGCGTGTGTGCGAGCGTCTGCTACGTCGTAGCACTGTTTATAGATGGCAACCCGTTATCGGCGCCACGGCACAACTCCGCGGTCGGGTCTGTATCGGGTTTGGTCGACGACTACGAGCATCTAGAACAAGTCAGCTGGTAGGAAAAGCTCATGGTCGATGTTCCGAGTTGTTGAACGGGTAGCCGAATTTTCTCACAGTCGTCGAAAACTACGCTCTTCGTCTTCCGGCTCTCTCCATCTCCACCACCACGATGCTCGCGCGTGCACCACTCAGTGTCCGTTCCCAAGTCGCCCGTCTGCGCGTTGCCGCCCCCGCGCGCTATGCACATGGCCATGGCGAATACCACGTATGCGTTACCTAGATGTCTCGCTCGTCGACTGATTCTCGACTCTAGCATCTACCCTTTGCATTCCCGGGCAAAAAACGCGCAGCCTTTGGCATTAAGCTTTCTCTCTTCCTCCTCTCAGGTTTCAGCATTCCTTTTGCTGCCGCGGCATTCCAGCTGTGAGCCTTTCCTTTCCCTCTGGCGTCCATCACTCAACAATGCACTATACAGGAAGAAATCTGGTGCTGCCTGATCACATTCACTCTAAGCGGTAGACTTTTGTATCGGCTTTCCCTGATGTACATGTGTGCCATGCAGCCAGAAACCCAATAAATTAGTTCACGCTACATTTCCACCGTCCTCAATCTCCACAAGCATCTTTTCCACGCGTGCTTGTGCCCCTTTGTTTGACCGTTGGCTTGCCCGACAATCACACGCCCTTGACAATAATTCAGGGTTGCACTGCAATGCATCCAATGCGAGCACAGATGCCGCACGCCCCGCAGCCTGCGCTGTTCCACCCACGGCGCTAGCCAGGGTAATTTGATGTATGATACCTGCATGTTGTAAACGTACGTCAGTGACCGTCACAAGGGCAATGACTCACAATCACAACGTGTTTCCTGCGTCAAACCATTCCTCTCCTTCACAAGTTCAAACTGTCGACATCCGTGTGACTGCAACAGCTCGAAGAGGATCTTGGTTGGATGAGGCGACAACGTTTTCAATGTGATGTATCGATCGTAGAAGGGCTTGAGCACTTTGTTGAAAAATTTCTCCGCTCCATCTAACGTGAACCCGTCTGAAACGTAAAGGGCCCCAATGATGGATTCCACGATGTCTGAGAGTGCCTAATTGCGTATCAGTGTGCCACACTCTGCCATGATCTATTTGACTACCTTCGGAGGCTCGACTTGTAGCCAGTGTTGCTTGGGTAAGCTATCTCCAGCAGCCATCTCCGCTTCTAGTCGTTTCGCTTCCACTTGTTGGGCGTAAGACTCGAATGCAGTCGCCAAAGCATATGAGTCAAAGTGAAGATGGTTGTGCAATCCGCATGACACACACAAGGCAGCGAGAGCCGCATTAGAAACCATCGCTCCCTACAGTACCATGAGTTGAACTATTAAACAACGGGCTCCCGAACCTACCTTCAGCATGGTCATCGCACCCGGTGATAAATGGTCCTCGCGACGGAATATATATTGCACCGTCACTAGCCATGTCGGTTCGATGCCAAAGTTTCACAGCAAGTGGTGACTTACGAAAGTCCAGGATAGCATCTCCGAGAAATTCCAATCGTTCATAACAAATAGCGTCGTAGCCATCTACCGACGCGTGAGTCTGAAATTTTCATATTAGCATACATGCAAAAACCCTCTGAATCAAACCAGTTCACCAATGCTTGAGCAAGGAGATGGGGAAGGCGGAAGCGATGCCCAATGGTGGCCTCGACGGCTTCTGTTGTACCCTGGCGAAGAGGCCGACTGGAAGTGAAAGGGAGTGCAACCGCCATCCGGCGGAAGTCCTGCCATTGGTGGATGAGGGGGATCGGCACCTGCAATGCCTTTGCAGCCTGGAGTGCGTTATCCTGTCCTCCAGACATGTACGCCGCTCCGATTATGGCTTCTGTGACATCCGCAATGGTCTTAGTCAATAATATGTCAAAACTGATCTTTTCCTGTCAGGGTGTTCCTCACATACCTTATCGCCTAGCCACTGAGTCACGCCCTCGTCTCGTAATTTCTTCTTCTTCTTGATGACGTGACTCCCATTCTTGCCCTCGTCTTGACTAACCGAGTCTTGTTTGCCCTGCAAGACATCCGCCGTGACATCAGCTTCATCTCCGCTACCTGCAGGGTCTGCGGTACTTGATAGGGATAGAGGATCAACGGTGACATTTGGGGGATACCACAACTTGTGGCTAAATGGTTTGCTTTGGACATACTGCGGTAAACCTACCCGATCAGCATTTTGCATCAACACCTTATTGCTGATGATGCGTTGGCGTGCGACATGCAAGGCCCCCTCGTGCTGTCCTGGGTTGGTGACGAAAACGTAGACAGACGCAAGATATTTCAAAAATGAGTCCCCTGCAACAGGCGTTAACCAAGCCGCGAAACGGTGATGCGAGTAATGTCCAACCAACCAAAGAATTCTAGTCTTTCATAATCAACTTCAAGACCTGCGGAAGGCGCGGAGATGGCGGACAGCAGGAGATTCTCATGGATTGAATAATTGAATAAGTTGGCGTTGAGCTCGTGAACGATCAAGAAGTCTTCTATCCGTTTCGTAATGGAAGGGAGAAGAAGCGCGGTCCGAAAGGTGCTGCCCAATAACGTCAGCATTCGGGAGCGGCCCGGGCATCCAGCGGGCAAGGTTGAGTTTGTTACCTGGCAGGAATAGTAAACTTGGCAATGAGCTCCGGAATTAAGTCTGGGAGAATGTCAGCATCCCGATGTCGTCAGGGCGTGATCACGCGTACATTTGACGGCGGCTTTAACTGGCTCTGTGGTGGCGGCCCTGGTGGTCGGATTGAGGTGATTCCCAGTCATGGCCACCCCAGACACCTCTAAAAGAGGTTGCGAGTAATCCGATAACCCCACAAGGGATTTCCGCCTGGCCTTGCAGTATTCAAGCAGGTTAGCATACCCCGCCTCGCGCTCAAGGAACTGTGAGCACACTACCAGAGCAATAATTTTTTTAACACTCACTGGGCTGTCTGTAGGTTTGCTTAAAGGGGTCAAGTCGTGCCGGAGGCGTGTCACATAATACCGCCGGGTGAATTCGACCGACCTGTCTTGTACGATAAGGTCGCGCACCCCCTCTGAGGATGTGTGAAGCTCCTCTAAATTGAATTTTGCCATCCACGTATTTCCGGCGAGTTCGACAATGTCCCATGATATGTAGTCCAAAAGGTGGGCTGGATCAAGAGACTGCACATCCGCTTGTTCACGAAGATTGAGCGGCGCAAGCATGTAAGCTATCTTTTCCAAGGGGCAAACGAGCGGCTTATTGGATATTGCTCGGAAAACCCTCAGAGTAAACAGGTAAAGGGCTTCCATGCGCTGCTCGTCCAATTCGAGAGGTGGTGCACGGATGTTTCCTATAGTCTTCGATGTTGCCGGAAAGAAGAGACGAAAGGAAGGGATATGGGGTAGTGGTCGGCGAGTCAAGAGCATGATTGGAGCGTAATCCACACCCCCTCCATCTACGTAGACGACGAAGGGGAATAAACGGCCTTTGTCAAGACGAATGGAATTCGACCAAAATAAGGACCGCTTGCGGGGATAGCAACGGTTTCCAGACACTTTGTCTGCGGCAAGTGCTGTTGAACCGCTTGTATCGGGTTGATGCTGGGCCACTGGAAACAGGTTATTGTAACATGCGCCACGCTCAAACAGTTGAACACATGCTTCATATGCGGCTGATCGGCGAGCGTGCGTAGGCGTTAAGCGGGTAGGGCCAATTACATGGTCGATGGGCAGGCCAGCTGGCAGAGTCACAGTACAGAACCATCCTTGCTGGTTTGGGGAAACAGAACCTTCTCTCGTGATCAGCAGCGGTGCACCAGGGAAATCAACTTTCTGGTTGATGGCAACAAAACGATAGAGGGTCTCGAGAGCGTCATGTTCACATAGTCGCCTCCCTGTCGATGGGTCTTCGATGCAAGGTCCCGAACCTATGACGACTTCGTCACCGAACTGGCAAGGATCCCAATTTCCCGCTAGGGGTGATGGTGGAATGGGAACCCCTCCATTATGAATGATCACGGAAATCCACCATTCACTGAATGCTCCTTCTGAAAATTGTGACAAAACTTGGCGGTGTTCATCGTTGCCGCTCTCCACCATATGAACAAGGCGACTAGAAGGCAGGCAGGCGTAACCGCACGCATATGAAAACGATAGCTGGCTGCCGAACGCGTCATATCTATAAAGATCAGATGCATCTCACTTCCCGATGGTTTTAGTCGGAAACCAACCTAATAACAAGCAAAGCAGGAGGGACATCCAAATCTTCTAGTGCTTTTGTCAGGATCAAGAGGTTATACCTCCCAGTCTCAAACTCCCGTCGCATATCCGCCTAAACAACGTTTGAGCGATCGAAATACTGCGAAGGGAAAGTATATACTTGGTAGTGGGCGTCGATCACGGGAAGGTTGCCGGTCACAGCGAACGGACGCAAGAATTCCAGGCCATCCATCACGCGCAGCATATCGGCCATAACTGTCGCGACGCAGCTCTGACGTACTATGGAGTATAAGCGAAAAAGGACGAGATAGGGACCTTGCTCACCTAAGATAACACCACGGAAGTCATCTCCACAACGTTCATATGCCCTCAAAACCTGGATCAACCGGGAGAATTTTGGGGTGACATTGAAACCTCGGGAAGAGGAATTTGCATTCGGCATTGAAAAATCCCAATTTTCAACGAGATTCCAGATCTCACTTGTTGTCTTCTCTACAGATTCACCACTCTTGTGTTCAGAGATCCACCCAGTCTCCTTGAATGCGCGACGCCAGACGAGATCACTAGCGCAAGGGCCCAACTCTTGTAATGTGCAATGTGCATCCCTGAAAAAGGACTCGCACATACTCCCATTAGGATCTAGTCGATGGACGTTCTGTGTGAGTCTGCTTTGCGATCCCGTACGAGTAGGTTCATATTGAACGACGACTTGAAACGGACGAAGTTGCTGAGGAGTAGAGTAAATTGTCTCGGCGAGGAGCAAACGTCCCATTGTCTCGATATCGGCACCAGTCATCGGTGAGCTGAACCCAAGGATTCTCGGCCTCGCGAATATGCTCGGACACCGGCAGAACCACTCCAAGACATCAGTTAACGGCAAACCCTCCCTTAAAGTTAAATGAGCCTTGGTTACTACAAAAGCGAAAATGTGTGAGATTGTCCAGATGCCAAGAGTGATGTGGCTGAGCAATGTCTGTGAATAAGTCGTGAACATCGTGAGGAGGACAAGAGCTAGCCTACTCGCATCGACGGAGCACACTATGACCTGATTCACAGCTAGATCTGGAGTCTTGACGTGATTGTGGCACGCAGCGACTCGTAAGCGAGATTCGGTGGCCATCTTTGTTGCCAACCCATCAATATGCGCATTGTTTCTAAACCCACACTATGAAACCGACTAGAGGTGACTTCTGAGAAACCGACGTACGGGGTAACCACAACGGACACCCGGCGACGAGGTGAGTCTCTATTGGGAGAAACAACTAGTCTCTCGGCAGCCCACGTCAAAAATTTGGATGATAGGTCGGTAACATCTACGCATGTCAGTGATGTGCCAAGTACAATGATAGAAAAAATGTGTACCATACCATCTGAGCGACTATATATGACGATGGCTGGGAATCTGTCAGCAAAGCGATTTTGACGACCTAGAAAACTTACTATTGCGAGCCTTGGCAAACTCAATCAACTCGTCTGCGGAGGCAGAGGTGAATGCAGCGGATGAACGATGTTTTTCGTGTGCCGGAGCTGAAGCTTTTGCTTTTTTTGAGAACCGAATGAAATGCGATTCACTATCTTGACTGCTCGACGACCTCGCGCGTTTCAGAGACACGGTGTTCAGATCGAGTTCTTGCGCAAGACCAGCAGAAGAGGGACCGTCAACACCAATTTCTCCCGGTTCGCTATCTTGCAAAGAGTCAAGGGGCATCGAATGTGAACTATCTTTCCAGACCTTGAGCATCACTGAGGGAACGTCTAGGGAGATGGTTTATAGTAGTTTTGTATTGTAAAGGGCCAACCGGCAAACTCAATTAGGGTGGTTCAACCCTTCCCGCTTCTATGAGCTCCGGGACACAAACGCCCCACGAAAGACGTACAACCCGTGTCTAACTGACATGGTCAACAATGCTCCGATAATACTTTCGCTCGCAGAGCAGCTCACCTCAGAGCCTCCGTCGCCGAGGCCCACACCACGGCACCGACTTGATTCCGAGCTTTGTCTCCCTGAGCGGCTCCCATCTACAGGTTCGTACGGTACGACCACTTTTCAGTCCACATTATCGCCAACGTTTCTCAAGCTTTCTTGCAGCGTGAAGCCACCCAGGCAGCTCCCAAAGCTATCCTTCGTCAGCTGCGTCGCAGTCCGACGCCGCCCCCTAGTCCTCCTTTGTCTGGGGAGCATGAGGATAACTTAACAGGCGAAGCACAAAACAGTCTCTCACCGAGTACCTCTCCGACATCACCGACCACGTCATCAAGTTGGAGTATAAGCATACCAAACTTGAGTTCCACCAAGACATGGAAGGAGCCCCAAGTATGGACATCTCTCTTTCGACGAACTTTTCTCACCAATGACATCGCCAGCCCTTCGAAGTCCTCAGAGCCGTTGAGCGTAAAGATATCATGTTTCTTATGGAAGTTCGAGATAGAGCGTTCCCGGTCAGTTCGTATACTCTACGATACATCAGGGACCTAACGATGGATAGCTTCTTTTGCGCAAAACGGGTGATGCCACACCCCTTCTCCATGCCATGCGGATTGGTCAATCACACAGAGATGTAGCAATAGTCCTTCTTGGCGCCTTCTCTCGTTGGATAAATCACCTTGACGATAACGAAGTACAACTACCGAAGACTAGAGTTATTTTGAAAGCCCTGAGTATGAGAGTTAGTCTTTGTCGTCTCATTTACTCACCTGAGATTAGGAACGAACCTCAAGCTTGCGATTGATTACGGCCTGCATAAATCTCAGAGCGACCTGATAGCTTCCTTTTTGCAGACTTTGGTCATGAGTGAAGGTGACAAGTGGATACGGGCCCAGGTGTCGACTGTTTCGCTCGCGTTGCGGTCTGGCACGGCTGGTAAACCTGTCAGTACGGCTTCTGCCGCAGTACGAAAGTTTGCGACCAAGGAGCTGAGCAAGGCTGACGCAATAGCTTCGCTTGAGGATTAGTAAGTGGAAGCGCATCTACGAAAAGCAGGTGGTCTTAAGAGCGTCTTATTAGCGTGGCAAATGCTACTGCCGATCTTTTGTTGCTCAGTGCCTGGTCAATGGCGCTTGAAACTATCGAGGGTGAATCAATACCAGTGAGTACCCCAGCCGCAGCGGTTCAGCTCGACGCTCACGACATTCAGTTTTATTACTTTGCACGAGATGACAGGGTTTTCAGGGCTTTCGTTGATCGCATCGACACTCATCGAAACGTAATTCGTCGCCATTTGAGTCGTCGTTTAAAGTGGCAGTTGCGCATATTACGCCAAGCGCTCGAAGGCCGTAATACTACCTACTCCGTCTGTGAAACCTCCTTCGTACGCTAACAGTATACTGATGTGACAAAACAGGCTAAGATTGAGCTTCTCATAGGCGAGCTTGATCAAGGAGAA
Organism: Xanthoconium purpureum; assembly: GCA_038090075.1. NCBI lineage: Eukaryota > Fungi > Basidiomycota > Agaricomycetes > Boletales > Boletaceae > Xanthoconium > Xanthoconium purpureum. Next base: position 2,402 of record JBBPMA010000968.1, on the reverse strand, counting down.
GGCGTTTGATCAACGTTGTAATGACTCTCCCGGCTTGTAATGCACTCGCAAGACATTTTTACTCGTATGATTGAGACTGATTGGTTATGGCCGATATCTACTGAGCAGAGGTGTGCTCGTATAAGGTGCCCTCCGGACTTAAAGTCATACTCAATTGGGCGTATCGTCGAGCAAAGAATAGTATCCTCGTTGCAAGTTTTCTTTTCGAGCCTCTTTAAGATGCCGAGACTTGTGCCCTATCTCATGTACGCCTTTTACCTCTTACGCCACGATATGGGTGCATATGTCAATGGCATACGTTGCATGTTTAGAGTAAATCTAATGGTATCTATATGCTTTACTTGAACCGGTGAATGTGAAATCAGAGGATAATATGAAAGTCAAAGCAATAGCTTCATACTTGTCCACCAGGTCCAACCGCCAATTAGGACAAGGCTGAGAAGGGCAAAAGATAGCTTGAGCTGGATGACCGTATACAACCAAATCGTGGCAAACTGAGGGCACTGGCGATACATATGCATAAGCTGAATTAACACCCAGTTCTGAAAGGCATGTCGCGTACCTGGGCTATATTCTTCAGCCATGATCCATGATTCACCAGCCATATCATGCGCGGGCCAACGGCGAGGGAAAGTAAGAACAGTGCGAGCTGGGTGATCGTATTGTTCTTGTGTCGAATGGCTAATCCATTGTTCAAACATTCTGTCAAGAGCAAACTTGTGATATATGACTCACTGTAAAACATGAAGATTGCCATGACTGGTGATGGTCGAGTGAGTTCGACACCATTGTTCCAAGTTATCAAACATACTGGGGAATGTATTCATGAGCCTGTCCATGATATCACGGAAGGATGCTTCTTTCGCGTACTGGTGGTGGATCAAACTTTATGTCCATCTCGTTGTTAATACGAATTGTCGTCATGCATTTCCAAACTCACATGTCCATCATGATGAGAAAGAAAGTGTGCGGCATTATAATCATGAGCGCGTTGAAGATTTCCTCGACGAGGGGTAATGGACCATCCTCTGGGTCAGTTGTCCCTGGATGTGTGGGTGTGGACGGGAGAGTCTGTTCGGAGTCTCCGAACCTTTCGAGCAAGCCGCTTTCTCGTATCAACCGCCATTTCTCCTCCTCGGATATTTCTATCAGAGGTTTCTGTTCCGTAGGTGATTTGAGTTGGTTCTTCCGGTTCTTCGACATGGATGGAACTGACAAAGTGGTCTACGTAAGTATGTATCAATCTCCGGCCCAAACATGCCATTTACTACGATTTTCCAGTTCTAGTTATGACAACACAAGACGACAAGGAGAGACTGCTCAACATACTACATGCCCACGGCCAACAATTCCTGAGCGCGTTTGGCATTCCCGCCGCACAAAACCAGGAGGCGGAGGATTCGGATCCTTCAGAGTCTGAGGAAGAGTGGACAGGACTCGGTTCATCACCCAACGGGGGCACTTCCGACTCGACTGCTTCAGATGAGGAACACGACGGTGTGTGTAAATAACTACTCAAGGTTTCATCGAACTGAATTTCCTCAGGCTCTGAACAGGAGAACGATCCAGATGATTTGCTCTCGAGTTCTTCGCGCACACCAGCACCAGTTATCACAGCATTCCTGGAATCAACACGAAAACAACCAGCAGCTAACCTTTCAGTCAAGCGACTCAGGAAATCATTCATGGTATCTCAACTTTAATGTTTGCGAATGTCGTTCTTATATATCGTTAGTCGTCCAAGGTGTCCAACATTACGTCGTCCTCCGAGCAACCCGTATCCAAGGAAAAAATACCTGACAGAGAGTCCGACGATGAACAGTACGCGGTCCTGTTACACTAAGGTGCATCCAAGGGTTCTGATTTACTGGAAAGGACGAATACCCAAAACGACGCCCTCCTCCAGCGTCTAATACACACCAAACTACTCTCAGGATCCCTTAATCCGGAACTTGATCTTAATCACGCTCAAAGGGGGAACGCGTTAGCTGGCCGTGTCTTAGAATTGGCGGGTGAGGCCAAACTCGGCAAGGGGGAAAGCGTGTTTCGTGGAGAGCAGCGAAATAAAGCGGGAAAACGCGTACGGGACGGCTTGATTCGGAAACAAAGGGAGCAAGAACAAAAAACGCTTGAGGAGGTATGATTTGCGTGGTTGCGCTCGATGTTTTGTTGATCTTGTCACAGGCTAAAAATTTGGGCAATTACCATCCGACCATCAAGCAGCTTTATGATTCGAACCTATCTTCCGCCACGAAGAGAAAACGAGTCAGGGGTCTAGGAATGGGCGTTGGGAAGTTTGTTGGAGGAACCCTCAGACTTAACCAAGAGGAAGTTGCATCAGTGACGGGATCAGGGAAACGGTCATCCGATAATGGTCGCCGGGGAAAGCGCTCAAGGTCACA
>JBBPMA010000967.1:0-14771 GCA_038090075.1 Xanthoconium purpureum | reverse complement strand
ATCCGCCAACGGTCTCCTTCGAGGGTTGTGTATCGTGGGCCCTGCCTCTGAGGAAGCGCAGATTCGCAAATTCACTATCGATGCGACGGGTGAACGGTGCGTGGGGGTCGTTGGTCGTCCGGCTCCATTCTGGCCCGATGCTAAAGTCCCCCACTGGGATGTATGGAATATCTTGAAATTTGATGGTCCAAGAGGAAGGATGTATTACGCCAGGTTTGTAGCTAACTGCACTAGGGTTGCGGTTGCGGTGGACTTGGAATAAGGCCGACGTATACTGTACCATTTCGATTGATTCGTCGGCCCCTGTGACGCGTGACATGGCTGACCAAATTTTTGCTTCGTCGTCAGCGCCTGTGACATGTTACGCGGGGGAACTTTTCGTCTTTGTCATTTCGTCATCGGTCGAGACGATGGAACTTTAGCTTGCGGGGAGGCCCTTGTGTGACGCGTGACACGGCGGACCAAATTTTTGGTTCGTCGTCAGGGCCTGTGACGCGTTACAAGGGGGAAATTTCGTCTCGTCAGATGCCCGTGTGACGCGTGACAGACGAATCAATCAAAATGGTACAGTAATCTATAATCTGGGAAGTTGTTTAAGGACGGCTATAGACGATCGACCGCGTACGATGTTAACCATTCTCGAGCCATGCATATGATCTAGGACCATTCATTCTTGCGTATATCAAACATACTCTGCTACGTGTCATTCAACAAATTACCTGTGAGGCAACAAACGTTCGATTGAAAAGTTTTAGTACTGGATAAAAAATGCGCTGTTGTGTGTGCGCGAACGCTGCATGGATTATGAGGGTCCGATTGTAGCAAAAACCAGCGCGCTACTTTTTCGGTGCAGCGCACTAATTTTTCGTAGGGGGGTGCACTATTTTTTTCGTCGGGTGGGCGCGCTACTTTTCTCAGATCGGGCGGTGCGCTATTGGTCTCATCGAGCATGCTGTTCTTGACTTGTGACGGACGAAAGTGCAGAATTGAAACAAGGATGACAAGGAGTAAATACCGAGTCAACATCTTCGCTCTTCGCGTCCATGACGACCATCTTACCTGATGCGAAGATGTGGGCAGTGGTCTTGAGTTCACGAACACGAGCGTTGTCATTGCCATTTATCAAATATAGTAGTACTGAACTTGATCAAAAGACTGTAAATTGGCGCAGAATGGCTTTAGGCTCGCTCAATATGACTCTAAATTGATGAAATTGACATGGTGGGGGTGGGACACAAGCGACCGGGCTTGAGAGGACATGGTGGAGGTGTGACACAAACGATTGCGCTCGAATTGATGCGGTGAGGGTGGGACACGAGCGGTCGGGCTTGGAGGGACACGGAGACGAGCGGTCGGGCTCGGAGGGACACGAAGACGAGCGTTTGGGCTCGAAAAAGCACAGTCAGGGTGGGAGACGAGCAGTCGGGCTCGGAGGGACACGGAGACGAGCGCTTGGGCTCAAAGCGAAGTGGGGAGGGCGTCATACGCCAGGATCCTGTCGTTGCAGGGCAGGAAGGCGAGGGCATGTCGGGAGAGGGAAAGGGAGACGGAGAGGGCGAGGATGAGGACGAGGACGAGGGCGCGTTGTCGTCGTTGTTGGAGAGAGATCGAGGGCGAGAGCACGTTGTCGTCGTCGAGAGGAAGAGGGCGAGAACGCGTCGTCGTCAGGGTGAGGGTGAGGGTGATGGCGAGGGTGATGAGTCGTCATCAGGAGAGAGCGAGGGCGAGGGCGAGGGTGATGGCGAGGGCACATCGTCGTCGTTGGAGAGAGGGTGAAGGCGCGCCGTCGTCGCTGGAGAGGGTGCCACGACTTACCATAAATGGATGCCGCTCGAAGGCTATATATGGGGACGTGTACAAACGGGCAATTTAGGCTACCCGTACCCGCACTTAGTGTGAGAACACTTGAGTAAGCAAGTCGGGCATGCTGAAAATTTCACCAAGTCTCTCACCCGTATTCAAGACACGACATGACGATGCTGCAGCGGCCCAGTCACCCGGCCCTCTTGCTACCCCTTGTCATGCCCATTTGACAAGCTTGTACCTCCAACGATATGACAATGTTGTCCGGTCCCTACCTTGCTCACCCCTTACTCACCCACATGCCCTGAATCCTGACATATGATGCCCTCCCCACTTTGGTTTGAGCCCGAGTGCTCATCTCCCACCCTGATCATGCCTTTTTGAGTCTAAATGCTCATCTCCATGTCCCTCTGTGCCTGATCCCTCGTCTCCCACCCACCACATCAATTCCAGTGCAACCACTTGTGTCCCACCCCACTGTGTGCTCTCAAGCCTGATCCCTCATCTCCCACCCTCATCACATCAATTTGAATGCAATCATTTGTGTCACACCTCCACCATATCCTCTCAGGCTCAATTGCTTGTGTCCCACCCCCACCATGTCAATTTCATCAATTTAGAGTTGTATTGAGTGAGCCTAAAGCCATTCTGTGCCAGTTTAGAGTCTTTTGATCAAGTTCAGTATTACTATATTTGATAAATGGCAATGACAATGCTCGTGTTCGTGAACTCAAGACCACTGCCCACATCTTTGCATCAGGTAAGATGGTTGTCATGGACGCAAAGAGTGAAGATGTCAACTTGGTATTACTCCTTGTCACCCTTGTTTCAATTCTGCACTTTCATCCATCACAAGTCAAGAACAGCATGCTTGATGAGACTAATAGTGCACCACCCGATCTAAGAAAAGTAGTGTGCCCACCCAATGAAAAAAATAGTGCACCCCCCTATGAAAAATTAGTGCACTGCACTGAAAAAGTAGCACACTGATTTTTGCTACAATTGGACTCTCATAAAAGTGACCTGACACTGCCAAAGTTTTTTTTTTTGCAAAAACTTGGTTGTGCGGGCGGAACGACCCAATGATACCAGGGCACCACTGAAACCCGAATTTATTGAGAATGTGATAGATCTGAATTATCATCCACAGAATGAGCATAATTGAATGCAATATGCCAACAGATTTGATAACTTGATGTGAGCACATACATCACTATCCTCCTCTGTCAATCACATAAATATGCTAGTAGTTTAGGGATATGATTGTGATATGTAGCACATGATATAATCATCTTCAAATTACTTGCATTGCAAGATGCCCACACTTACCTCTCCGATGGGCAATGGCTGTGAGTTTGAGTTCCATTTTGCAAGGTCCTAAGTTCTGTATACTGTTGCTAACTTGTGCCAGCTTGATTATGATTGCTCTGTCAGGCATCTCTGTGCGCTGAGCCTATAAACTTGAAAGGTGACAATACATTTGCCTATTTGCCTAATCCGAATGTGATTTGCAGACACACAATTTATTCTGGGTGTGCAGAATCTGTTTGACTTAGGTTGCAACTGGTTGTTCAGCAAATTTTGGTGCTTGTGTGCAACCTCAATATTTCATATGTTCTGGTAGCTATTGTGCAATTACTAGGGCGAGTTTCAAATTCGTTGCAGTCATACCCATGGTATAGAATGACATGGAAGGTCGCAAGCCATGGGTAGGTAGTACAACAATTTGCCATGGTTATGGACAGTTGAATCTGAGGAGCATTTGACCAACTATGGAAAACCACAATCGACATTCATGTACACAAGTAGTAATTTACATGGGCATTATCTACTAGTGTGATTTTTGTTGTACAGTAGTGGTGTTGTAGCATCACAAATACAACATGTACATGATGGTACATGTCAAATACACAGTATGGGGGGAGAACAGGGGGGATGTCAGAGCAACACACTCAATGTGAATGTCAGATGTTACGCCCTGGAATGAGCAACAGATAACATTATGATATCCCGAGGTTCAAGAGTCAACGCATAGTGATGACCAAAGACAATCCTAATTCAAATGGAATGTGAATAATCTACATTATTGGCGAGATTATCGACTTACTTGTTCCACCAGCAAAGGGGTTTCTCAATCTTCTTTGACCTGGCAGCTGATGTGGGGAGCTCAAACCAGTCAAGGATGTTGTGGTAGAAGACCTCATAGTTGAAATTATCATCCTTGATTGTCCAAAAAGTGCAGCTAGACAGGGCAAAGTGAAGCTGAAGTTTGACCCTTAGGTGAATGTAACAAGTGAAACAGTCACAAATGGCTCACTTGGACAGCAATGTATGCAATTGCATGAGGTTGTACAGATTGCATCTTGAGGATACTAGTGACATTGTGGTGAGTATGTCGCTTCTTTGCAGGTGGTCCATTTGGCTCAGTGGCATTGTCATCTATGTTAAGTTCTTCATGAGATGAAGTTGGAGAAGTGAAGATGCAACAAAATGTCTGAGAGTGTAGTGAGTACAGTAAATTGTGATCTATTGGAAGTACGCAGGACATACCCTGACAAGTAATTCTTCTTTGAACAGTCCATTGGATGGGTTTTCGGGATTGTATTTCCCCTTAGCATACAAGAACATGGGCCACATGTGGGCAGTTACTGTGTAGTTTGGATGATAATCATGGATTGTGTGCCAAGTCCTTAGGAAACAGTCAGAGAGATGGAAACAAAAAAGGTAAATGAATGTATGGCACATTAAGCCAATTGAAATCGACCAGGGACAAAAGACTACCTGTGAGGTCATGGTTGAATCCTCGGTTGTGCTTGTCTTCAATGAGGAGAAGTGGGAAGGGAGATGGTTGCTGCTCATTCAGCCAGTTGGTGACCGAGGACTTCAGAGTATTTGCGTTGTCTCCGCGGGCCCCATCCGCGCCTTTCTTTAACTGCGATATGTGTGACATGAGTGAAATCCTTGGAATAGACATTGTTTTAACTTACCTGGTGACAAGCTAGAGTAAGCTCAATAGGAACCTTCAAGGTCCTCTGCAGCGATGGGCACCAGGTCATAAGTTTCTTGAAAGATCAGAAGGTGTGATTCTCCCTATTGAATGTTGAACCTTGAGTGTAAAATCCTAAAAGCCTATTAGACACTTACTCATCAGTGGACTTGACAAGTTCAAGGTTCTCATTGCCCTCTGCTAACATGAGGCACCAGTTGAACTCTGCAATTAGATCTGTCATGGGATCCATGAGACTAACAAGGTGACGAATGGTGTGCCCCTCCTTTGTCCATGAATGGATGCTGTTGGCAGTGGTAATCAGACCATGGCAGACACATGATCAAAGTTGATAAGCAATCAACTTATGGGGAATGAGATAATTTGCTGGTGAGCTGCACATTTTCTTCTTTGAGCACAGCGATGTGCCGCTTCAAAGCAGAAATGGATTCATTGGTAAGAACAGGGTCAATCGTGTGAGCAGAAGTGGAGGGGTTGTCCATTGTCTGGGGCTTGGTGCTTGTCTCGAGTTCTTTAAACGAACTCTGGGTGGATGATCTGCAAGATCCATGAAGAGCGATGTCAGGACTGGAAGCTTGCCTATGGATTTCAATCTGGAAAGACAAAAAGAAAGCACAAAAAGGAACACACCATGGAGGTCTACATTGAGATTGAGGTGGCCTCAATTGAAATCTCCAAGGGTTGACAATGGGGCTAAACTAAATATGGGTGGGTGCAAGAATGAATGAGTGATGTTGTACACCTTCAATCAGTTCACTGAGCAGCAAAGTTTTGACTTGAATTGTTTCCATTCTCCACCAAGCATGGAACACTTGACCTCCACATCCCAAAGGGTCAAAGTGAGAAGGGAGATCCAGATCAACCAGTAATAGGCAATATTCAGCTTGGAGGCTGGTTGAGCAACGAAAGGGAGGTGTGTGAGAACATACAAATATAGTTATACAGGTGGATCGCAGGTCCCAGTGTAGATCCTCTATGATCAAGGTGCTTGAGATACTTGGGCAAGTTGAGGGACAGGCCTGATTACTGTGACCATTGACAATCAATAAGCTCCAGGTTCACTCCATAAAAAGCACTGAGGATCAAAAAAGTCAACCATCAACTTACCCTGCATAGTACCAGGTCATGATGTTATGGAGGACTCTGGACCCTCCTCTTGGAACATCTGTTGAGCAGGTGAAATCCTGTAACATTTTGACAACTCTTTTGCATTGATTCCTGGATGCTGATTGATGATTGATGACAGAAATTTCTATGGAATCTTTCTAAATGGAGACTATTTTGAGTCTTTCAGCTTGGCTAGGTATGTAGATGAACCGTCTTGCAGTCATGCACACTGACCTTTGCTCATCAGCTCAGGCTCCAACAGTTATCCACTTTCTGGTCGCCATTCCAGTTAAACATGTTCTTGATGTCTTGTAGTCGATTCTTACTGGTTGTACATGATGATTCCTATCTACACTATTTGTTGATACTATGCATCAATCAGTTCCCCTCTCTTGCAGCACTTCCAAGATCTCTGTAAGAACCTTAGTGTGTTCCTTTACAGCTTGACTTAGTTCCTTGAATGCCTCTGCACAGCAGTGGTCCCCACCATTCTTAGAAGAGGACTGTGGTCCAAAGATGTTGAATGGGGACTGGAGATGCCATTGCTTCTTCAGCCACATGGCCTGGATAGGTATGGAGGCTGCTTGATCAGTGATGTTGGTCAACAATCCCCCGAAGCCACGGCAGGGTGTCTATTTCAATGTCTCTACCTCAGTGTGTCCTAAGTGCATGGTACTAATAAATACACACCTCAGGAATATTGTCCTCTTCCAACCACCTTCTCTTCAAGCTTGGGCGATCAGCTGTGACATCCCGAGACTTGATCGTCTCATCTGCCATGTCCAGGGGGTGGGAAGAATTTTCACTGTCAGCTTATGTTGGTGAGTAGTTTAGATACAAACAAAACTGGTGAAATACCACAATTTCCCCATCCATAGTTCTGAGGACACCACTGACCAACAGTGGTGAGTATGGCACCACAGGCTGACCTATCTGGCTGTAGATGTAGCATCCCTTTTCATCAACTGGGGCACCTTGACCAAAGCCTGGCCATATGGGAAGACCCAACTCATTGTTCTCATCATAGGACTTGTCAGGGTGTTGCAATTCCACTGACATGTCTGAGCAAGAGTTAGGATCTGAGGAGTGTGTCTTGTCTGCCTTGCACATATCATAGTTGGGCAGGGAAAGGGGCTACAGTACTGAGGCAACGTATATCAGTAAGTTCCAGGTTGATGATCAAAGACTGTACCTGCTTTGAAACTTCTCCGCCTTCCCTAACAAACTAAGCTTTTGGCTCAGACCCTTTACTACCCAGAACTTAAAACATTATGAAATGGCCCATGATGTACTAGTCTGATTTGACAGTAAAGGTATGAGCAACCTGAAAATCTGTCACTCACTCACTAACCCCATTTGTGTTATCACTGTCCTCTTCTGCCACAAAGCCAGCCTGAGTGTTGTCGACTCCACCTGCCTTTTCATCACAGGTGACCTCAAGTGTCACTCAGCTGCATGTTCCATCCATTTGTGCCAGTCCAGTTCAATTTAGAGACCACACAGCTAGTGACATGGGGGATTAACCAACTGACTTGTAAAGTACACATATCATACTACTCTCCAGTCAATGAGTGCCGTGAGTAGGATGTAGTAATACTGACACACTAGTCTGCCCTTTCCTCCTGGCACTGCAATTTCATTGGAAACTTACCAGCTCTCCATGTGAATCAGTGACATCATGAGTTTCATTGGACTTCCGCAGTTTCCTGTCACTTTTTCCAAGCTCCTGTCCATCATGACATTAGAATACACTTGCTCTGAGTCAACAGTCAAGTCCCTAATATCACTTACATCTGAGACTTCATTGGCATCTGTTGGTGATTCTGAGTGCAATCGCTTCAAGTTGGCATGAAGACTGTCCTTTTGACCGTTCCGTCATTTGTGTTCAGTGACCTGAAAGGAGTTGAAGCTCAAATGTTTACCTTGAATTCTTCATCTTCCCAAAGATCTGGTCATGCTAATGACTTGCTAACCCAGGAGTCGGAGTTTTGTGCATGCTGAAGTATGAGGGCTTCTTGTACAGTGGGATCGTCTTCTTCATAGTAACTAGCTCCCATGTGGACAGCCCTGTCCTCCTAAAAGAGCCCAAGAATAATTTCTGCTGTGCCCACATTGAACGATGATGATCACGAGCTGTTAGCAGAAGAATAGTTCTGGGAAAAGGGATGACTAGTTCCATGTAAGTCTTGACTTCCTGCATTCAGTTGATGCTGCTCAGTGTCATCACAGGACATGATGCCCCACATACATTTGACTCAGTCTGGAATTCCAAGTTTGAGTCGAGCAAGTTCAAATGAGGGACTTCTTGGCATCCTAGTAATCTGCTTGTGTTGGCGCTGTGGGGCAATCAGCTGTCTGGGGTATGTATGACTTATATCTAAGGATGACCAAGCCTGACCCTATGGTGGCATGGAGCAAAGTGTCACCAAGGCTGTACAGTGGGGTATTTGTAACTTTGCACCCAGACTTTAAGCTTTACAGCCCTGTGGCTCCACATCCCCGCACAGGGTTGATGGTCCCACATATTGATGTGTGATTTCTGCCATTGATGCTGCTGCAAACCAACGAGCCCAGAGTCGACATCCAACTCCAACTTCCACTTCCTGCTGGTGGTGCACCACACATAGATGCACACAGGACACTTACTTGCAGTCATATTTACAGGATTCTTGATATCTCTGATGCATGCTGGCCACTTCAAATGTGGGGCATCATTGTGTGGACGGACATTCGATTCAAGTGGTGGCCTTCTCCATCATCGCTCAAGCTGTATACACTACAGGCAGGATTCCATCCCCCAAGCCAATCTTCAGCACAAACATCCACTACTTTGTGACACAGCAATCCATCCAGCTTTCAAAAAGGCAAAACTAGTAGTCCAGGTGAATGCTAGTAAACTCACATTTTCCTGATGTGTCACGTCTTACCTTGATAATGCCAACAGAATTTCCAAGTTGATGACTCAGTAACCAAATCTACTGCTGGTTTCAGCCACCAAGATGAAGTCCTACGACCCAGGTTTCCTATGTCGGCCCCTGTTGAGGACTGCATCATCCCCAATCCCATCCAAACCAGTGATCTGGCAGTGGCCACATACCATGACCCTTCACTCTCTAGAGAGCCTAGATCAGCTCCTGAGACTGGTGCCAATGCAGTGGGAAATTCCGGTTGGCCAGTGCGTTCAAGGTAATTACCTGCTTGGTTCAGGGATATGCTCCCAGAGCCATCTCTTCCATGTTCATCTGGTTCAGACTTGGGTGCTACATCCGAGCTGTCTGAAGCTGTTCCTTGGTCAATTCTACCCTGTGTCATCCTCTATGTATTCAACTCATTTTGCACATGCCTTAACGCATTTTCTATTGCACATGAATATTGCCATCGTCTGTCATATGACCCTGATTCATTCCTGACGGTCAACCAACTGACCAATACAACCCATGACTCACATTCATCAGGCAGTGTGTCTTCCCTAAATGTGTCTTCGCCTCTGCCTCCTCCCTGGCCATGGAAAAATATGGGCATATGGTGGCTGATGACATGGATGATGATGGGCAGCAGAATAAAATCTGAGGCCAAAGTCACCCATCTTGTAGACAAGGTGCTCAAGTCTGGGGATTTTGATCATGACCACTTCATGGAATTCAATGTGCATACTGAAATGAAACACTTCAACAAATCTGAGATCGCTCCCAGAGACAAGTCAGATATCATGCTAAATCTAACCCAGGATGCTTGGAAAGAATCTACCATCAGTATTTCGGTGCCTACAAGAGAACGATGTGCTAGTGGAAATGGACAAGAATTCACAATTCCAGGGCTTTTCCATTGCTCACTGACTGGTGTAATCTGTGCCATCTTTGCTGAGAAGGCTGCAAAATGGTTCCATCTCACCCCTTTCAGACATATCTGGAAGTCCCCCCTGTCAGGTCAAGAACAGTGCATGTACAATGAATTATACACCTCAGATGCCTGGATCACTGCACATGACGAAATATAGAAACAAAGACATGACAATGGGTGCAAGCTGGAACGTGTTGTCGCTGCATCAGTGGGCTAATGCTCTGGTCTGACACAACACATCTTGCACAGTTTGGCACCTCATCTGCTTGGCCCATGTATTTATTTTTCAGAAACCAGTCAAAGTACATCTGAGCCTGCCCAGACTCTGTTACGTGAGTCAACAGACTTGCATCGGGAGCCAAGGTTTACTTGCTCAGAGGGAGGTACTCACAAAGAGACACTGCATCCTCAAAGAAGTCTCAAGGTGAAGGAAACTAAGTCACAACTTGGACAAGTTGTGGATTGCAAGACTGACACTGTAATTGCGCAGAACAAGAATAAAGAGAAAGTACAGGCTAGGCAGGTATTTAAGTGCTACAGATTACATAAGAAGAATCCAGTAGAACTATGTGGAAAGTGGGGACATGTGACTACTACAAAAGAAGTAGTCAGAGGAGTAGATAGTCCTGTTGATGAGACAAGGAGTTAAAGAGGAAGAAGTAGCGGAGAGGTGAAGATATCAAAGGTAAGTAGGTAATCGGTCTTGTCCTCATGATAAGGAAAGAGATCAATGTAGACTTGTCGTATGGTGCAGATGAGAAAGAAAGTATGACAAAGAAAGATAATCATGACAGACTCAGGGGCCTGTCACCCTGTTGCATTCATTCCAACAGTGAGTTTTAGTGGTTTCATGAGGCCATTGTTCTGATTTGTGGCATTTAGTTACCAGAAACCGTAGTGGAATTCATGTCTACTATATCGAAGAGGAAGACCTTTAATGACATCCTAGCTCACTATAAACAGAAACTATTCCATGCTGTATGGAAGTTACTACTCGATGATGAGTTTGTCAATGCCTATCAAAATGGTATTATCATCAAGTGCTATGATGGCAAGTGTTGACAAGCCTTCCCTTGGATATTTACATACTCAGCAGACTACCCTGAGAAGTACATGTCTATTTTAGCCTCATGCAGGACATGGATAACTCACTAAGTTATTGTAGGGTTCTTATTGCCACAATCCAGGACAAGGGAAGTTGTCCTTGCCTGCGATGTCTTGTTCCCAAAGTCGACCTTCATCGCATCAGCCTACTATCCAATATGTCCAGAAGAATCCTCAAAGTATGTCTGTATCTATGTGATAAGGTTGCCGCTGCATGGGCTGCTATCTACAATGCTGGAGCACCAATCAAAGGATCAGTCCCGGAGGCCCATCTCAAGGAAAAATCATTAGTTCCTACTTTTGTAAGTGAATTTGTTAGCGTCTATACATACATGACTCACACAATCAAAGAATGCATTCACAGAAAGGCTTGGATCATTGGGATGCAACGTATACCAAATCCTTGTCATTGACCTCCTGCATGAATTTGAATTGGGTGTATTCAAATTGGTCTTCAAGCATCTCCTCTGACTACTTTATGCTATAGACCCAAGGAAAATACCAATCCTCAACAATCAGTGAGTCCTGTGTCACCTCAGCCAAATGACCACATCCAAATATTTTTCAGGTTTCACCAAATACCCTCATTTGGGAAGGATGCTATTCAGTGGTTTCCTTCCAACATCTCTAAGGCTTGTCATTGTGCAGTTCAGCACTTTGAAGATGTCCTCCAGGTAAGGCATGATTTAGAATTCATGGTCCAAACATATGATGATTACTCCTAGTGTGCAATTCCAGCTTTCGAGGGGTTGTTTCCCCCTGAACATGATGATGTAATACAAATTCTCCTCTTTTGCCTCATTCATTGGCATGCGCTTGCCAAGGCTCAACTCCATACTGATGAATTCCTCCTTTTTCTTAACAAAGCTACTTGACAACTTGGCTCACAACTTAGGAAGTTTCAAGACCTTACATGTGTGGCATTCAAAACAATGGAGCTACCCTCCAAGACAGTAGTGTGCTGGCAGTGAAAGCAAAGCAAATTTAACTTCTCAACCCCACACAGGCCTGACCTCTCCGGTGCCCACCAAAAGTCCTTCAACCTCGCCACTTACAAGGTGCATGCTCTGGAAGATTATGCTAGCACTATTCGCTTCTTTGGAACAACAGATTTGTACACCATCCAAGTAGTAAGGCAGTTCTGGTAGCTTCTCATTCAACGACAATGATCACTGAACATCCTCACCAGGGAGAGCTTTCCCATCAACTCATCAAGAAATTTTATAAGTCAACCAACAAGAAGAACCCAGCACAGCAGCTTGCAAAGCAAGAAAGACGACACGCTTGAGTTTGGTGCCAACATGATATCTACACATGCTCTAATGATCACAATGAGGGTGACACCGTGAATGGGGTAGCTTCACTTCCACCTCACCTCCATCATCGACTATCTGATTTGTCATCTAATGCATTCAACTTGGCAGAATTCCTCCAGGGCTCTCCTGATGACCCAGCTTTCCATGTAAGTACCATTCTTTCCAGACAAATGAAGCAGGCTAGAGAATTATTTTCAGGACTTCATCCCAAAGCTGAAGGACCATTTTCTGAGCCGACTACTGGACCAGGAATATGATGGCGATGAGCAGACTTTTTCCAGCAATGAGCAGAGCACCATCCATTTTGTCAATGGCCTTAATAAAGTCCTCCACCCGAAGCGTTTACAGATAAATTACACAACATATGATATGTGTTGTGATCAAGATACATTGCACACAGGAAGTGGTGCTGTGGTCATGCTGCTTTCCTGGGAGGATGGCCCAAATGCCCACCCATTTTGGTATGCAGAAGTTTTAGGTGCATTTATCTTCACAATTGATTATGCTGGTACCAAGAGCATGATGGAGGTCTTGTGGGTTCGCTGGTTTGGCGTTGTGCCTGGCCATCATTGGGGATTCAAGTATGCTTGGCTTCCAAAGGTCGGGTTTGTTCTGTTGGAAACAGGCACCACATTCAGATTCATCAACCCAGCACTTGTCCTTCACTCTTGTCATTTGATCCCTGTGTTTGGAGATGGTCACACTGACTCACTGCTATGTCATGGCCCATCTGTTGCCCAGCAGGAGAATATTGATGATGATTGGATGGCATACTATGTTAACATGTGAGTACATCCTTTGTTCTAAACCTCTTATACACCTGACATTTTCCCTAGCTTCGCCAACCATGACATGTTTGCACGTTACGCAGGTATCAGAGTGGGACATGATGTCCAATACAGCCTACAACCATCAAACATCAGTTGTCTCACCATGCAGAAAGAGCCATTGATAACCGTTAATGAACAAGTCTTATCTGATGGCAATGAGGATATGAGTGAGGCTGATGAGGGACATATTGGAGAGGTACCAAGGAGTGAGGAAGAGGCTGATGACAACAACCATGATGAAGAAGAGGAGGGGGATGGCGATAGCAATGAAAAGGATGACAATGCTGATGCCAATGCCAATGCCAATGACAATGACAATGACAATGCTGATGCCAATGCCAATGCCAATGACAATGACAATAACAATGCTGATGCCAATGCCAATGCCAATGCCAATGCCAATGATAACACCAATGAGGATGAGGATGACCAGGGCAGCTGTGACTGTGGCTTCAAATTCTGAGGCATGCACCAGACCATGCATTCATGACTTTTTTCTACTCTAATCCATTGTATGCTAAATGTACAATCCACAGCTTTGCCCCAATAGCTCACCCCCAAATGACATACTCTAGGTGATATCTATGAGCGCTTGTGTGCCCTTCAGCTTTATTGTGCTTGGTGGCTCAAAGGGTCTGCATTACAAAATAGTTGTATTGGGCTGTGAGAGTGGTGAGAGCTTCAAAGCTGAACCATCCTGCAGGGAACTTTACATTATCATTATGATTACACCATAACTTTTTTCTAAAGTGTCATGAGCTTTGAATCCCCACCAAATACTGAGGAAAAATAGCAACATGACAAAATCTAATGGGATTCCTGCAGGGGAATTATGTTGTCATTATGGTCGCATGAGATCCTTAGGGTAATATCCAGAATTCAAATCATTGACAAATCAGCTTGCATGAGCGTTACAATCTACTTGAAATTATACGTATGTAGCAGAATTCACAGAAGATATCATACACAACTATGATGGAATCTAGCAGAAGTGCAGTATCAGAGAACTTTGGAGTCTGTTTGGCATTCAAACAAAGACATAACATGCTATCCTGATCCTAGTGGTGAGATGGCCCAGGACTTGGGCATGCAAAATCACAACTCCATAGTATTTCCTAGGCAGCCTTAGGTGGAAAGACACACCAATACAAAGTCCACAATGGTTACACAGGATCCAAATATCAGTGTCTTTGGAGGGTTGGAGTCTAGCATAATAGTAACATTCCTACTATATCACCACATCAGGGCCAAAGGCACCCATGTTCTCTCTCTACATAAGACAACTTTCTGCTAAGTGAACCACCTCATCCAACAAGTCATCTCTGAATCTTAGCTTGGTTGCCTAGACCCATGGACTACATTACTTCCATCGATGAAAGTGACACTAGCACTCCGATCTTCCCAATGGAGATCATATGTCACATCCTACACTTTGTCAGCCTGGAAAAACTCATCCGTTTGCAAATCATACACTTTCTCTTTCCATCAGAGTCTCCCCTCACTATATTGCTTCCTAGGTCTCTCAACAGTTCCATGCCATCATCAACGACTGAAAGTTTTGGGTCACCATATATGCTGATGCACACTTGCCTCAACCCCCCAGGCCATTCTCTTGGCAGTCAACCAAGTTCCTCCAACGTACCCTCATCGATTCAGCACGATTGGCGCAGAATTGGACATCACAACCAATGACTGTGCTTCCTGCAGATACATCACCCCCCCCCCCCCCCCCCCCCCCCGCCCACCCCCCCCACCCCCCCCCCC
>JBBPMA010000965.1:0-14787 GCA_038090075.1 Xanthoconium purpureum | reverse complement strand
TCCCAGACTTAGGACCATCAGGTCTATGGTTTCTTTGGAACAGGGGAACAGAATGTCAGTGTGTGCTTTCCAGCAAATAGTTCCTTTAGCATTGGTCATTCCGTCCACATTGTAGGCAAGGATAGGTTTAGGAAGATGTTTCAAGGGAAAGTTTGCCTTAGTTAAAAGGCCTATGTTGATGAAGTTCCCAGTTGCTCCACAGTTGATAATCACTGTGGTTTTGATGATTTGTGTTCCAGTAGCCAGTTTGATGGGAATACAAATGGTTCATTCATTGGGCAAGGCTACTAGTACATGGGCTAGATCATGGGAAGAAGACATTGAGGCAACTTTCCAGTTCAAAAATCCTCATCAGAGGGGATTGTATCAAAGGTAGTGGCAACAGCCACGTCTTCTCTGGGTTCCTCATAGCAAAGCTTCAAGGTTCAAAGAATTTCTTCACTTCTCCCCTGGGTCTTCAAACTTTGGACGTAAGCATCCATGGGGGTAATAGGGGCAGTGGTAGCAGTGGTAGGGGTGGAGGTGTCAGTGGAGTGAACCTGTTGGGGGAGATGGTTGGATGTTTGAGATTGATTCTGAGAGGATTCTCTATAGGTATTACAATGGTCTGCATTGTGTTCCTTTTTGCAACATCTGAAGCAGAGACCTTCTCAGATGCAGCAAGCACATTCTGGAGGGGTGAGTCTCTTTAGATGTATGAGATCCACATCCATGGCATCAGGGTCATGGGTGGAGTGTGAAAAGGAGGACAAAGATGAATGTCCTGGATCATGTCCCCCTCAAAGGGCAAGGATACACATTTTCTGGGTGTGAAAGTCTCAAGCTTTGTTAATCCATTCCAGGATTTTGGTTGGGGGTGTTGACATGGAAAGGATTATGGTGAAGATTTGGGGATCTAATCCAGTAGCAAAGTGTGCTATGGTTTCTTTGGTATCACCCATCTAAGCTTTGGCAGTGAGGGTTTGGAATTTTGTAATGTAAGTTTGAAAACCATCATCAATGACTTTACTGCCATTCTTGGTTTTCTTTTCCTCCTTTTGTTGTTTAAGCTTGTATAGTTCATCTCTGGCAGTTTCAACTAGGTTATAAGGGTAGAAGGTGGATGCAAAATTCTCAGTGACCTTGTCAAAGGTCTTCTCCATGGCAGGGAAGGTAGTATTGGTCATTTTATCATACCATATTTCAGGAAACTGAACTCCTCATCCCTTGCTCATCTTGTTGAGGGTGGTCATGATCTTTTCATCATCATCAGTGTAGACAGAGGAGTTAATGGAGAAGTAGGCCTTCATTGCTTTGATCCATCAGATAGCATCTTTTGGATCTCCTGAGAAATCAGCAAGGAGTGCTGCTTTTAGTTCAACAGTTCTGGTGGTGGTAGACATCAGATTGACAGGGGGAACAGAAGGGTTAACTGGGGCTGGGGGGGGGGGGGGGGGGGGAAGTAGGGTTGATGGGTTCACTGGGATAGGAGGGGTGGTGGGACCAGAAGAAGCAGGTGGTGCCAATAGGACAGGGGTAGGGGGTGCAGCAGGAATGCTTGAGAACAAGGGAAGATTTGTCAAGGTACCAGATGAACTGGCTAAGGGTATTGAGAATGCTGGGGGAGAGTGTTTTCTAGGTGACAGTTGGAGTGCTGGGTTGAGGAAGGGTTTTCCTGCTGTTATCTGTTTTCCAGGGGACAGGGGCGTAGGTAGCTCAGGGGAGTGACTAGGTTCAATAGGGGATAGCCTCTGGAGGGTAGTTGCTAGGTCTAGGGGGTTTTGGGTGTCCTGGGGTGTTCCAGTTTCTTCCAGATCTTTGAAGGCTTGAAAAACTCCTTTGGGGCATCAAGGGAAAATTTTGGGTGGGCTGGGATGGTCCTACTCCTGAATAGGAGGGACAGAAGGTTATTCTGGTTCTTTTGTTACGCAAGTTGGCAGACTTGCGTTGAGGTCAAGGGTTTATTTACTCTGAGGGAGGTACTCACAAAGAGACACAACATCCTCAAAGAAGTCTCAGATTGGAAGAACAAGGGAACTAAGAGCAAGGTCACAACCAGATGAGTTGTGGTTCACAAGACTGATGCTGTGATTGCATAGAACCAGAATAAGAAAAAGATACAGGCTGAGTGGGTATTTAAGTACTACAGATTACCTAATAGGAATGTTGTAGAACTCTGAGGAAGGGTAGGAACACGTGACTGCTATGAGAGAAGCAATCAGAGGAGAAGATAGTCCTGTGGAGAAGAGAGGTATCAAAGAGAAAGAAATACAGGAGATGCATGGAAGTCAAAAGTGAGTAGGTAGTTGTCCTCCTGTTCGTGATAAGGAAAAAAGGGGGAATATACTTGGCATGTAGTGTGAATAAGAAAGAAGGTATGAACAAGGAAAAGGATTGTAACATTGACAGCTTTGTCTGCTTCCAAAACAATGAGCTGGGTTACAAAAAAGCCCTAGAAACCATCACACATTACCTCTTGCTTTCAGGTAGGAAAATGCAAGACTTCAGGTTGCCTGTACCCCACCTCCAGACAAAGGAGATTGCAGACAAGATAATAGACTCATGCAGCAACCATGACATGTTATGATACTTTTTCTCTCTCATACATTCTTTCTCTTCTGCCTGACATGTCAATTACATTCTCATCTCACTCCTTACCATGAGGAGATGGACAATTACTTACTTACATCTGATTCTCTATCTTCTTCCATCTTTCTCTCTCTTTGATTTTGTACTTCTCTACCAGGACTGTCTTCTCCTCTGACTACTTCTCTTGTATTGGTCATGTGTTCTTATTCTTCCACACAGTTCTATGGTGTTCCTCTTATGTAACCAGTAGTACTTAAATACCCACTCAGCTTGTATTTATTCCTTATTCTTGTTCTACACAATTACAGTGTCAGTCTTGCAATCCACAACTCATCTGGTTGTAATCTTGTCCCTTGCTTCCTTGTTCTTCCAACCTGAGACTTCTTTGAGAACGTTGTGTCTCTTCTTAAGTACCTCCCTCAGAGTAAGTAAACCCTTGACCTCAACACAAGTCTGTCGACTCGCATGACATGACATCTTTGTCAGAGAAGCCAAACAGTGTCAAGCTCATCTCACTGAGGAGCAATGGCATGCATATTGTGACATCATGCACTCCATTTGTTACGTCAAGCGTTGCTTTCTAGAGTTCCACTTGTGCTCCTGGGGCTACCACCCAGTGAGGCTTGGTAAAGTGGCCGATAGGTTTTATTGATGTAGCCTAGCAGGCAAGGGCTTATTGTTGAGGCCTTCCTGGACAAGAGTAAAGCCTGAAGTGATACTTGATGGATGTATTTCCTTAACTGTGAGGTGAAAGGGATCTCAAGGGATCTGAGAGGAACCCTTGGAATGGACTAGATTATAATGCGAATGCGTAGAACTAGCTGAGGAGTCTCAGCATACATGGAGGGGTTTATATACCTTTTAAGGGAGCATACGGACCAAGGTGGAATGGTAGCATAAGTGAAAAGTGAGAGCCCATAGGGGTTCCATATCTAAAAGGAGGAGTGGAGAGCCACAAGAAGAGCAGAAGGGGAAGACATACGGGAGACCAGAAGAGATCTGTTCCAGAAGGGATACAGAGCTCCGTATTGTGGAAAGGGGAGTGGAAGAGAAACATATGATTGGGACAGATATGGAAAGAGACTGAAATGTATCTGGAAGGCGGAATGCTGATGGGACAGCAAGATCTAGGCACAGCGGATAGAAGCCTAACCGTGCATGGAATCTAGAAAGAAGATCCAGAATGGGACTTGGGAGTCCAGGAGTCAAGAGGCATGGAATAAGGGACCAGGAAGTCGCCGAGCAGAAGAGAGAGGTTGTCCCATGGAATGAGGGAAAAAGTTGGGATATCATCAAGGGGCACAAAATCCATAACACCATTCAGACAAATGATCCACTTCACTCCATGTTGTTTGTTGAGGGACATCCTGGAAGAGGGAAGATGTACCTCATCCAAACAATACTTGCAGTTTTATATGCTGATTTCCATATTGTATTGGTTGTTGGGTCAAGCATACTATCTGCAATTGCATATTACAGAGGGTGCACTGCATGCTACATGTTCAGCATTCCAGTGACAGACAACAACATTGATCTACACTTTAAATGTTATGTGAGTTGACAGACTTGCGTCAAAGTCAAAGGTTTACTTACTCTGAGGGAGGTACTCATGAAAAGACACTGCGTCCTCAAAGAAATCTCAAGGGAAAACAAAGGGACTGGGTCACAACTT
The DNA here is from genome assembly GCA_038090075.1 of Xanthoconium purpureum. Taxonomy (NCBI): domain Eukaryota; kingdom Fungi; phylum Basidiomycota; class Agaricomycetes; order Boletales; family Boletaceae; genus Xanthoconium; species Xanthoconium purpureum. Next base: position 10,547 of record JBBPMA010000965.1, on the reverse strand, counting down.
AGATGAGCTGTGGATCACAAGACTGTCACTGTGATTGCACAGAACAAGAATAAAGAAAAGATACAGGCTACACAGGTATTTAAGTACTACTGCTTATGTAAGATGAAGCTAGTAGAACAACGTGGAAGGTGGGGATACATGACTACTATGAGAGAAGTAATCAGGGGAGTAAATAGTCCTGTTGAGAAGACGAGAGGTCAAAGGGGAAGAAGTATCAGAGAGGTGAAGGCATCAAAGATAAGTAAGTAGTTGGTCTCGTCCTCATGATAAGGAAAGAGATCCAGATAGATACGCTGTATAGTGCGGATGAGAAAGAAAGTATGACAAAGAAAAATGATTGTAACATTAAAGTGCCACTCTACTCCACCCATGCAGAACTCATTCATGAAGCAAAGCTACATGTATAATCTGGGACAAGTTTCCAATGTGTCATATCCTGCACAATCAACCAAGTCCATTCCAGTCTTCTAAGTCACTTCTGGATATATCAGATACTAACTCCAATGCATTCTCATTCAAGGCACATTTCCTGACCTTTGGATTCATATCAGGGACTTCTTTTATCACTCTACATTTCACTTATCTCCATCTGTACTAGTTTTGTAGCATTCCAGCCACCAATGCTATAAACCTGTGCCACAGGTCCAATCTCTGGACAGCCAGTGCACAGCCTTACATTTGTATAATTACTCAGCTCTGTCCCTCCGTGACAAATCCTGTCCACCTTTGTAGTATAAGTACTGTACCCCCCAAGCCATGTACTCCCTCAGTTCAAATATCAACTAAGATACCACTTCTCTCTGATCCTCTGCTCAAGTCTCTGACTCCCCTCTGACCTTTACTTGACTTTGTTGCTGCACAACATTAAAGTCATTACCTCTGAGTTACCTTCAAGTTCTGAAATTCAGGACCAGACTTAGGCAAGGATGCAGTGCTTCTTTTCAAGTTGCTGAAACCAAGTCCCATCTGACAGCTAGTCTCTGGAAGTTCCAGAGATAGTTTTGGAGTTGACCTGGTCTTGACAGTATATTCAAACTCCCACTTGTTAAAAGTTTTTTCACCATCTACACTATGGCCACCCACACCACCAGATCTCAGGCCTGTTTGGCAGCCACCAACCACACCCAACCCCCTAGATACAATCTATTTAGCACTTTCAGAAGCAATTGTCAAGGCCCAGAACTCATTGATCAGTTCCAGAGTTTCTCTGCTTGATGCACTCCAGAATGCACTTCCCAAGCATTCCCACACTCCCACTCTCCTACTCCAGGTACACATATCATTGAACTTACCAACAATGACAAAGACACTTTAGAAACCACATGTCCTATGGAACATTCTCCATCAAGAGAACCTTCCTTCCAAACCCCTCCAAACAATCATTTCCTAGAAGAACCAGATGCACCCAGGAGTGACCTGCCTTATGGTGATGACCCCAACAATGATTTGGATGACAATCTGGACAACAATCCCAATGACAATCCATTCTTCCCCAACCTCTACAATGACAACTATAAGGATGACAACAAGCAGATCCCTCATGACATGCTTGCATAGCTTGTGAGTGTGATCAGCAGTCTAGCTTGCTCCTCTCATCATGCCTTTTCTGAATCCACTCCGTGCACCAAGGTCTGAGAACTGGATCAGTTTGATGGGACAGACCCCCACAAACTCTGAGTTTTCTTGGTCCAGTGTGAACTCAACTTCCAAGATCGCCCCAAGGCTTTCCAGACCAACTGTGCCAAAGTTACCTTCATACAGTCATACTTTAAGGACATGGCTCTGGAATGGTTCAAACCAGACCTTCTCTGAATGGAAGATCCTGCACTCCATTCTGCTTGGATGGACATCTTCAAGGAGTTTGTTCTTGAACTCCAAACCAATTTTGGTCCACATGACCCCATCAGAGATGTGGAACACCAACTTGACCACCTGTTCATGAAGGACAATCAACATATCAACAAGTATGTTGTAGAATTCAACCAGATCACTTTGCAGATCCAAGGTTACAGAAATGGTGCCCTCCAACACCACTTCTACAATGGCCTCCCTGATTGCATCAAGAATGAGATCTCCTGTGTTGGAAAGCCTCCAACTCTCTCTGACCTCCATAACCTCACCCAGGCCATTGATGTGCACTATTGGGAGTGCAAATCAGAGGTCAACTGACAGGCAAAACCTTCCACCAATCCATCCACATCCTCCTCCTCTAAATCATCTGACAAACCCTCCACCTCCACATCATCCTCTTCCAGACACAATTCTGGTTCCTCTATGGTATACCATGGGTATGGATAATCCACATGGGTACAGGTACAGGTACAGCCTTGCCAACCTGCACTCATACCCATATCCATAGCATGGGTTTTGACTTTCAAGGTGGCAAATTGAGTTCTTGTATATCATAGGGCATGTACATAGGACTACCATGGGTACACAAATGGGGATCTACTACAATGTTCCTGTCCACATGATTTTCTGTCAGCTCAGTGCAGATTGAAAACATCAGCACAGGATGAAAAATTCTTCATACCCTTTCCAATGGCCACCAAGAACCCAGCAACAGCAGTAAAGTGAACCCCAAAGATGACAGAGAAGGCAAGGATTGCAGCAAATGAATGTGCAGCAGCAAACCACAAAAAACCATGACCAGGTAATGCCAACACATTAATGGTGACAGGCACAAAGTGGGCAAAAACATCCAAGGCAAATGGTGACCTGAATGCCTGTGCCACTAAGAATGAATCTTTGGCCACCAAACGTCTTGCACAAAAGGCCCCAAGGGTACAGGTTGAAGTGGTAGATGTCCCCAAGGATAGTAGTGCCTCTGACTTGGAGTCTGACATTAAGGAGGTTAATCCTGAGATAGAAACACCTGAGGCAGAGTTAGGTCTGTCCATCATACTTCTAATGAAACAAGAAAGTTTAAATCCTGTTGCAGCATGGCTACAAAAGAAATGGACATCACTGGTGTATGTATTCTTTGATCCAGTTCTGACCATCTGTGTCATTAATGACTGCCAAATCCATGAGTTTGCATGTAGTGCACAAGGATGCAAGGCAAATGTGTGGAGATACCTGGATACCAAGGATGCCCAATCAACAGGCAACATGTGTAAGCATGTAAAGATATGCTGGGGGGTCGAGCCACTTGAGGTTGCTAATAATACCAAGAACACAAATGAAGCATGCACTAAAGTAGTCAAATATCCAACAAAACAGATCCATCGTGATGGCATTTGAGCAAAAGGGGAAAGGACAGGTGACCTATAGTCACAAGCAACATACATGTGCTGAAACATGGTGAGTTCTTAGTATTTTTGTGGATCCCATCAGCTGACTCCACAATATGCTCAAGTGTGGAGATAGTTAGATGGGTTGCTAAGAATCTGCATCCATTTCAGATTGTCAAGGATTATGCATTTGTGTCATTGATGAAAACAGAACAACCAGAATATTACATACCTTCTCCTCAGACCATGTCTTGGGATGGAAAGCAGGTTTTTGTGTACACACAACAATGGATTGCTAAGATGTTGAAGGTAAGTGTGGATGTCCAATGCTACAGATCATAAGCTGATCTCACCAGGAATATGATGGCCAGCTCAATTTTACAACCAACACTTGGACATTTCCAAACCACTGTGCATTCATGGCAGTTGCAGTGCACCTAGAGCACAACAGAGTGCTGCTGTTGTTTCCCTTAGACATTGTGGAAGTACCAAAGGTGAGACACTTACTTTCTAACACATGGTTCATCTAAGTGAGGAAAATGAGTTGCACACAGGTGATGAGCTTGCAAATGTGTTTGAAAAGATACTAGACAATTTTGGGGTTAGGGATAAGGTATGAGATAACCCAAAATCACTCACCTGTTGTTGACTCATACAGGTCTTGAGCATCACTTGTGATAGTGCTGCAAACAACAATGTTATGATTGAAAAGCTTGGATACAAACTGTTTGCATTCGGTGGTGCAGCAACTTGCTCATCCAGCAGTTTGACATGAGTAAGAAGGAGGTGGATGTAGGACTCAATGGGAAAGTTGACAGGAAGGTTAAATGTACCATCATGGACAAACTGGCAGTGATGGATGAAAAACTTGAAGAACTTGATGGATTGGGCAATACTGGTGGTGGAATATACTTGGAGGAGAACAAAGGAGACAATGACATTGAGGTTGAGGTTGAAGATGAAGGTTGGATAGATGAGCTTGAGGACTTGAGCAAGGCTGAACATGAGCAGCTTGTGGATGCCATTCTACTGGTGAAGTTAGCACTTGTCAAAGTAAGTGCTAGAGTTGCCAAACTCACCACAGTGCTAATTACTTGAAGCTTCATAGGCTTGTGTTCAAGATCATCAATTTGTCCACCAAGCTTCTGCCAGCTTGGAAGGAAATCTTGAAGGAATTGGACAAAGTTGTTACCCTTTTGCCATGAGATGTGGCACATCATTGGAACTCAACTTTTGACCTGTTGAGGTATGCACTAAGTCATTGAAAAGTGATCAATACAATGAACCAGCACTGAGATCTCGAACTGAGGAAGTTTGAGTTGAAAAATAAGGAATGGAAGCTCATGCAGCAGCTTTACAATGTCTTGAAGGTATGAAACAGCATGTTGACCAAACTTACATAAACAACACTTATGCACTGCACACTCAGATCCTCAAGCATGCAACATTGTTCTTCTTGCAGGACTTTCCCAACCTCCCAACCATCATTCCCATTATGGACCATATAGACCAGGTTCTCACTACCATGTTAGTTGACAAAAAGACATTTACTCCTGCTGTTCATGCCACACTTAGAACAGCAAGGCATACACTCAACCACTATTATCAACTCACTGACAATTCTGACATTTACCATATTGCAATGGGTGAGAAGCTTCTAATTTCTAATGTTGTATGCTAAATACAATCAGTCCTTCATCCCTGCCATAAACTTTCATACTTCAAGCTAGCCAAATGGGAAAATGAGTGGATTGACACAGTGGAGCAGCTAGTATATGAAGAGTTCAAATCATATGCTGCGCATTTCAGCAATGAACATGATGAGTCTCAAGATGATACAGACTGTTCTCAGCTGAAAACAGAGGTGAGCGATTGCCATTTATACACATGTTTTACTGACCATCTTTACTGACAGGATGACAACTTCTTTGACTACTTACTGTTACATGAGTCGACAGACTTGCATCAAGGTCAAGAGTTTACTTACTCTGAGGAAGGTACTTACAAAGAGACACAACATCCTCAAAGAAGTCTCAGGATGGAGAGGGTCAGATAGTGAGGAACTAGGTCACAACCAGACAAGTTGTGGATTGCAAGACTGACACTGTAATTGCACAGAACAAGAATAAAGAGAAAGTACAGGCTGAGCAGGTATTTAAGTACTACTGATTACATAAGAGGAACTCAGTAGAACTATGTGGAAAGTGGGGAACACGTGACTACTGTAATAAAAGTAGTCAGGGGAGAAGACAGTCCTGTTAAGAGAGTGAGATATTTAGAGAGAGAAAAGTATAGGAGAAGATAAAGAGTCAATGGTAAGTAAATAGTTGCTTTCTCTCTCATGATAAAGAAAGAGATCATAGTACACTTGACATGTTACATGGATGAGGAAGAAGGTATGAGAAAGAAATAGTATCGTAACACTTACCAGTGCTTGCACTGCCCAAATCTACTGATTTAGATTCTGAACTTGAACATTATCTCTCCACAGACATTGAATATGTCACTGATGCTCTCAAGTGGTGGTATGAGTGTCATGCCTTGTATCCAGCCTTGCATTGAATGGCCCTTGACTATCTCATAATACCAGGTAAGCAGTATCTACTCAACATGGATCAACCACTAATCAATCTGTTCTAGCAATGTCAATTGATATCAAGCAGCTATTCAGCTGTGGATGCCTCTTTTTATCCCATGTCCAGTCTTGCCTTTCAAGCCAATCAACTCATGTGCTCCTTTGTCTTAGGGCCTGGAGCCTTTTGAATCTCATCAAGTCTGAAGATGCTCAAAAGGTGTCTGCATTGCCAGATGTAGTTGGGAATGAGGGAAAGCTTCAGGAGAATTGGGATTCCATTGATTTAAACTTTTAGACTACTTGCTGTATGTACTTCATACTACAATTGATGAACCCATGGGTAGACCTGTGATGGGCCTGCCTGTGGATCTGCCTTTCTCTACCCATGCTCTAACCCATACCCATGGCACAGGTACTAATCTGTCATGGGTACAGGTATGGATCAGTCTCTGGTACCCAGGGGTATATCCATGGTGAACCCTAGGTTTCTCCAAGAACTCTAACAAGTCCAAGGGGAAATCTGCCAACATCTCCATCCAAAAGCCTGACCTCTCCTTGAAGTTAGGCAAAGATAGCAAGCTTACCACTGATGAGTGAAAGCACCGCTTTGACAATAAGCTATATATGTTCTGTGGCTATGCAGGACACATGGTAAAAGATTGCCCAAAGTCCACTTTCTGGGCATTCAAGGGTCATGCTACCATCATGGCAACTCTGAAAGCTAAACTGGAAGTCTCTTCAGAGACAAAAAATTAGCATGCAGCTCCACACAGAATGGAGGTTGCATTGACACCACCTGTGCACCCAAAGAGATCCAGCTCAACATGTCCACTCTCTCTGATTTGAATTCACTTATGCCTTCCATTACTATCATAGGATATGATGCTCTGTCTTTCTCTGTGCTTGTAGATTCTAGCTCCTCTGACTATTTCATAGACACCATGTTCATTAATAAAAACTCCCTTCAACCTTATCCAGTACCTCCACTCCAGCTCTGACTCTTCGATGAAACATCCAATTCCACAATCACTCAAGCTGTCAACCTCTCTATCTGCTTCCCAACTGGTGATATCACTCCAACAACATGTTATGTCACTCTGTTGGATGGATCCTATTCTTTTGTTCTAGGACACAACTGGCTCACCCTATACAATCCATTGATTGACTGGATCTCAAGCAGTATCTCATTCTGTTCACCTGAACAGACCATGCCAACAATTCCAAGCTCTCCTCTGCAGCCTCTGGATTCACCCCCTCCAGCTAATTCTACACCATCTGATATACTGTGTTTCTCAGACCACAAGCTGGACCACATCACAATCATTAGTGCTTCTGCATTCACATTAGCATGTCACCTTGAAGGTTCTACTCAGTTCAGCTTGCAGCTCCAGCCTAAGGAGACTGATCTCTGTTCCACTTCCACTTCCACCAATGATCTGATTGATCTTTCCAGAATCCCTCTGGATTATCACAACTTCACTGATGTCTTCAGTAAGAGCAAAGCTTCATGGCTTGCTCCACATTGTGAACATGACTTAAAGATTAACCTGGAAGAAGGAACCTCTCCACCATTAGGTTGTACCTACTCCCTCTCCACTTCCAAACTTGAGTTCCTCTGGACATTTCTCAATGAGCATCTTGCCAATGGATTCATCCATCCCCCTTCTTCTGCTCATGCTGCTCCACTTCTCTTTGTCTGCAAGAAGAATGGTACCCTCCACCTTTGCATTGACTTTCAAGGACTCAACAAGATCATGAAGAAAGACCACTACCCACTTCCTCACATCTCCAACCTCCTAGATGCTCTGAGCTGCATGAAGATCTATACCAAGATTGACCTCTGACATGCATACCATTTGGTCTGCATAGCCAGAGGTGATGAATGAAAAACTTCCTTCTGTACATGTTACAGCTCCTATGAATGGCTAGTAATGCCATTTGGATTAACCAATGCCCCTGCAGCTTTCCAGCAGTTTGTCAACATGATCTTTGCTGATCTTCTTGATGTTTGTGTCATTGTTTACTTGGACAACATCCTCATTTACTCTGAGGATGAGACTTCCCACCAGAAGCACATCCAAGAAGTCCTCTGACACCTCCCCAAACACAACCTCTATGCAAAACCCAAGAAGTGTGAATTCCACACTGACTCAACCAAGTACCTTAGATACTGCCTTTCTCCCTCCAGACTCACAATGTCTGAGGTAAAAGTGCAAGCCATTTAAGATTGGCCTGAGCCTCAAAAGGTCAAGGATGTTCAATCCTTCCTTGGATTTGCCAACTTCTATTACCACTTCATTTTCAACTACTTGAACATTGCCATTCCTTTAACCTGCCTCACCCACAAAAGTGCTTCATGGAACTTCTCTGATGATTGTTGCTTTGCCTTCCAGCATTTCAAAGATGCCTTCACCTCTGCTCCAATCCTCACTAATTGGATTCCAGATGCTCCACTCCTGATTGAGACTGATGCCTCTGACTATGCCATCACTGGCATTCTTTCCATCTGTTGTCTGGATGAAGAACTCTGGCTGGTTGTGTTTTTCTCTCAGACAATGACAGCTCTGGAACTCAACTATGATACCCATGACAAGGAACTACTCACTATCCATGAGAGTTTCCAAGCATGGTAATACTATCTTGAAGGCTCAGCAACCCCAATTGACATCATCACCAATCACAAGAACCTGGAATACTTTACAGGTACCCAAATTCTGACCCACCAGCAAGCCCACTGGTCTGAATTTCTCTGCCAATTCAACCTCATCATCCAGTTCTGACCTGGACAACTTGGTGTGAAACCAGATGCCCTGACTAGACACTGGAATGTCTACCCCAAAAAGGGGGATAGGGACCATGCTCACATCAACCCTCACAACTTTCAACCCAATTTTACCCAGAAGCAACTCATGTCATTCCTAAGAGCCACATATCTCACTACTCCAGTCCTCTGAGCAAGCACCATGTACAATGCTGAGAAACTCCATAATGATATTTTATCCACACTTCCTTCCGACCCATTGACTTTCATTCATCTGTCCACATCTGAACCTTCTAACTCTCACTGGTCTGTTGACTCTGACAGATTCCTACATCTGGATGATCACATCTATGTCCTGGATGCTAATGATCTCCAACTTCATGTCCTTTATTATAAGCATGATCACCTGCTTTCCAGACACTTTGGACAGAACCAGACCCTAGAACTAATCCACCATGAATATACTTGGCCAGGAATCCAGACATTCATCAAAGAATACTGTTACGTGAGTTGGCAGACTTGTGTCAAGGTCAAGGTTTACTTACTCTGAGGGAGGTACTCATGAAGAGACACAGTGTCCTCAAAGAAGTCTAAGGTTATGAGAACACAGGTACTGGGGACAAGGTCACAAACTGACAGATTGTGGATCACAAGTCTGATGCTGTGATTGCATAGAACAAGAATGAAGAAAGGATACAGGCTGAGCAGGTATATAAGTACTACAGATTATGTAAGGAGAATGCTGTAGAATCATATGGAAGTTTGGGGACACGCGACTACTGTAAGAGAAGTAATCAGAGGAGAGGACAGTCCTGTTAGAAGGATGCAAGGCTAGAGAGAGAGAAAGATGGGAGAGGACTGGTAGTCAAATGTAAGTAAGTAGTTGTCCATCTTCTTATGGTAAGGAGTGAGATGAGAATGTAATTGATGTGTCAGGTGGAAGAGAAAGAAAGTATGAGATAGAAAAAGTATTGTAACATTATCCCCTTCATACACTTGAGCTCCAGGCTCAAGATATTCAACTTCCCTACTCATTGTCCATGAGGGTGTTGAGATCATTGTCATCTGAGTATGTTCTGCCATAAGTGTTGTGAGTCTCCATCTGGGTAAGGGGATTGATTGGACAGTTATCAACCACATGTCCTGGAGTATTGCATCTTCTGCAGATTCAAAGGTTGCAGACATCATCCAAGTGTCCCCATTGACAACAGAGATCACATTGGATTTCCAGACAATGATGTGCCATGTGACCTGGGGTGGGCTCCCTACAGGAAGGACAGATGTATGATGGGCAGAAGAGGCTGGAGTGACCAAAATCTGAACAAATATAGCATTGGGTCTCAGCAGAGGAAGAGGAGTGGAAGGACTGGACCAAGACTCAAGAAGGGAAGGAGGTGATCCACTGTCTGTTGGTGATCTGGATGTGGATGACATCATCATTCCCAGTTGTTGGGGGTGTCAGGGAAGTGGGGCAAGAGGAAATTTGCAAGGCTAGGGGAATGGGGGGAGGGAAGTTGTCAACTAGTGGGTTAACTCTGGTTAGCTCAAGGTAGTGTTGTTGTTCTTCATGGGAGAGGGTGTTCCAGACATGTAGGAAGGTGGGGTAGAGGGTAGTGCTTGGGAGCTTCTCCAGGTATTGGTGGAAGGAGTTGGCAAAGAGAAGTTCAAGAACCAGACCTGGTAGAAAGGAGAGGGTAGTATGTAGAGGTGCTCCTAGTGACTCCGGAAGATTAATGGGACAGGCTCTGAAGAACTGGAGTTGGGCAATTGAGATATGGTGAAGGAGTTGGACAAGGGCCTGGCAATTGGTGTCATGTTTGTATGGTGGGAGTCTCTTGATTTCACTAAGGATGGTGGGGGAGGCAATGGCGATGGTAAAGAGTGTATAGACTCAGGAGGTAGTGAGGAATTGAGTACAGATGGGACAAGGCACTCTTCAGGCCAGGTGTGGATATCTTGGAGATAGGAGAAGTCAGAG
>JBBPMA010000964.1:0-14794 GCA_038090075.1 Xanthoconium purpureum | reverse complement strand
CCCGGAGTCCCATGAGACAATAGCAGCAGACGAGATGTTTCAAAGAATCATGTGGCTACCCGCCGATGATCATGATGAGCCATCCCTCCTATCTCCTCCGCGTGTACGGAAGCAGCCTCTAGTGTTGTTTCATCAAACCCCGCCAATCTGTGCGGGAATGTTCCAGCAGAGTGCTGCATGGGACAACGCGTAGGCCGAATAATCCGAAAGGATGGCCCAGGCCCGTGGGAGCATATGTACCCGATTAAATTTACAGTAGGGTCACTGTTGGCTTCTGCTGAGAGGAAACCTCCTTTCTCCCCACCCGCCATCGCCCCACCAGCGACCGTTACACGTCGCGCGCACACCCTTCGTGGTCATTGTGGGACACCCTCCTTGTGAGGCGATCGCCCGGGACGCAGTCACTGTCCACTTCACCCATTCCCCAGACGTTGCGGCTGGGAGCTCCCTACACAGCACTGGAAGGATGTCGGTTGGGGTAGCGGTCAAGCCCCCTGACGAGAGCTTTCGCAGGCTCGAAACCCCACCTCCCCGACTCTCTATCCCCCTCGGCGCTATCGTACAGACCCCGGTCCTCGGAGGGGGGTGCCTGACGGAGACAGCAAGGGGACTCGATGGCCCAGGCGTCCTCTCTGACATCGAACTCGAACCGGGAGGCGCGAAGCGCCTTCCGGTCCTTCCTCTGCCTCCGGTCAGCCGCCGCCGCCGCCTTCTGGCACTTCCGTACTGGGAGTAGGTTCTTTTATGTATTTCACGACGACGGACACTTGCGCGTTCTCAATGATAGTACTTTCAACTGATAGTCGTCTCTTGTACATGACCCACAAGAACTTCGCACCCAACTCGTCCCGACTTCCCATCGTCTTCCCATACAGAACCTGAAAGTGCCCATGGACCCGTATGGATATCACAAGAGATGAGGCACGGGGACACCGCAACTGGTTTCTGGACACGGATTGATGCCTGAGGTAGAATGACTAGTACACTTATTCAAATTCATTCGCTGGCCCGGGAATGTTCTGCTATTCAAATGTGTCCCCCGTGCCAGAGGTTGAAATTGAAGGTGCGCCGTGACCCTTATCGACACCATGATAGATCACAAGAACAGCACACCGAAATACCGCGATGTCAACTGGTTTCCGGAGAACTGGATTTCCGGTCTGGGTGCGGATAGAACGACTTAGTCCGTTCTGAATTCGTTCACAAGGTTTGAAGACATTCCGCTATTGGGACTCATCTATTGCGGCTCTAAGTCGAGTGGACCGTTAGCCCTTATGGATGCCTTTCATGGACAGCGCGAGCACCGGTGTCCGAACGAGGATGACTTGATTCACTCCAAACTAGGCCTCCTGGGAACAAGGGTGTGGGTTCATAAAGTGTGGGTCACACAATCCCAAGGCTTAGCAATCCTCGACAAGGGTTGGCCCCACTCTGCGCGCTCTGAATACCTATCCTACCCATTCAGCCAATCGTGGGTCTCTGAGTGATTCATCTTAACCGTCACATACGCCTAACGACTCGTTCAGCAGAGTTATCCGATCCTGTCGATTTTTACTCCCTATGGATGACGACTCGGACTCTCCACGAGTAAGTAGTACCACAAGCGAAGAACTAGCATTGACAAGTGGGTAGATCGCTTTCGCGTATGATGACTTTATGGAAATCACTCTCCCGCCGGGTGCTCGAAAGAAGCCGCTCGACAAGGGCAGATACCACGCCGTTCGCAAGCTTCAAGTTCAAAGGAAGCCAGATCGTTACGAATTCCAAAAGGACGACGCCAGGTTCCTTTTCATGGCAAACGACAATGTATTTATCCCCGCCGATGTGCTGACCGATCGACTCATTAACGCGGACCACCGCAAAGCGGATTCTGAGGCTATGGATGGTAAACCAGACGCATGGCCCTTCCCCGTTTGGGACAAATGGGGAGATCTCACGTCTATGCCTGCTCGGTTAATCGTGGACTACGAGACGTACCGTGACAACGTCCAGCTCACTCGTTGGATAAACGCCGCAATAAACCTTGGTGGCAAGCCTTCATCAGGTTTCAGCCCATACGCCCGTTTCGCGCTGAAACCCTCCGAGACGCTGAAGAGCACAATCATACTCTATTTCACGCCTTCCGAGAAGCCCTTCTTCCGTATCGACGTCCCCAAACTCAAGGGCATTATCGAAGCCACCCCGAAGAGTTTCGATGACTGGGCTAAGTGGAAAGTCATCGAGTATACGGAGGCAGAGAAGCAGGGTCTCAAATGCATCGGTCGACATTTTCTACAGCTCTACTTCACGTGGATGGAGGTCGGCCACTACGAACAGCTCTGGAAAGAGTTCGAAGTCTCGCAGCTCTTGCACACATTTCCTGCGGCCGGCGACGTGCAAATCTACGAGGAGATTGATAGCAAGACGCTGAACCGGAAGAAGGGTAGATTGTCTGTCGACGGGAAGCCGATCACGGTCACCTCACAGAAGATACGCGCAGCCTACGGAACCCGAAAACAGGCAGGCAAAACCACTCTAAGTATCATGGGTGAAAGTGCCACAACGGTGGGTTATCTCTTGAATTGCCGATCCGTTGTCATATCGTTGATTCCTCAATATCCTCATACAGGTTGCTGCCGAAGTTTGGGGGAAAAGTTATATCACGAGCAAACTTCCCAAAAACTCGAACACCGAGGTGCGTAAGGTTGGTAGATCAGCGATCGGGACTGATCCATTAGTCCGTAGTGGTTGCATAGGTCAGCTTACTCATTCGGTGGCTTGGATGGTCAAGTGGACAGCTCGGACGACGCAAACAACCTTGTCTTCGGGACTTGGGAATGCAACACAAACATGATTCGTGTGGAAAGCTTGGTCACAGAAATAACCAACGGCGATGAGGGCAAGGATTACAAAGGAATACTGACGACGACGAGCGACACTAGCACTAAGCCTGTTCAGCGTTTTGGACTAGGAAAAAACCCCACGCCGGAGACCATTCCAGACTGGGTTGGGAAACAGAAATACTGTGAGTCGTGCGGGCTTTGTTGGGTGACGGTACCTGACGAGAGGCGCAGCCTGGCTCTGTTTATCACTGGGTTATCGTTACGAGATGAAAGCGTCTGAGTGCCCTTTGGTCAGTGAATTCGGTCGTTTCGCGACACTGGTTGACCATACTCCTCAGCCCGGCGGTATTGCGCAATCCATCGAGTTCGATCCATGGTCGCTTTACGTTCCACTTTCTATAGAGCCTCGACTAGACCACATGATCTTGAAGAACCTGTTGTCAGGGGGTACTACGGTCAAAGTTTCGGGTGTAGTCGTGGCGCACAATATCATGAAGCGCTCTCTCGACACTGGCGAGCCTTTGCCGAATCTTCCTCTCCCGCAGTACAACCTCGAAGCTCCAACGCTTGCATGGAATGCTGCTGTCAATGGGTTACCATCTCTTGAGCTTGCCGATATCGTCATGAGATCACCTACGATTGCACAGCCGCCCGACGACGTCCATCATCCCTCACGTTCCAAGCGTTCACTCCAAATCTCACCCGACACCCCTGTCCCCCAGGGCGGCTTCGTTCTGCAGGGACAAGTGGACCTTTTCGGTACGGCTGTGGTTGGTGATCTGGAGAAATGGATGGGCCCCCCTCCCGGGGACGTCGTTGTCGGACTCGATCCCCCGTCCATTGAGCGAGTGACAGTGCCAGGAGATTTTCACATGTCCATGCTCATCCCGCTGCTTCAAGGCACACCGTTCGATGATATCATCTTCCGCAATGTCGCGCTCTACCACCAGAACTATGCCTTCGACAAAACCAAGTCTATTGGATGGCATTTTAATGCCGATTGGGTCATCGATTCCTCCTGCGGCCTTCTCTACGAGATTCTCCGACAAGCACTACAAGTCGATAAACCTGTTCTCAGCATACACGCCTCGTTCGGAGAACAGCAGGGTTGGAATGCGCCACTCAGCCTGCACAGCTTCATCCTCGATGGGGTATTCGCCGACCTGACGATTTCTCCGATCTCTGGACTCACGTTGACATCAATTGGTGTTCGATTGTTGGGAATCCGAGGGTTCTCGTTCACCCCTGAACCTCATTCGACCCTCTCGTTCAGTTTCGACGTCTTCGGAACGATGAAACTAGATGTTCCAGGATCTGTCCTGCCGTTGGATCTGGATTTCGAGATAGGAGTTATGGGAAGCACTGTCAGTCTCACCGCAGAAATCTCTGGTGGGATATGGGAGGATGCACTGGGTGTCAAGGGTTTGTTGGTACGTCGCCTCATTACCGCTGCCGGTCGATACAAAGCTAAAAAAATTCAGCTGGAAGACGTCGTATTTGCAACCACTTTCTCTGCGACGTCTCCCTGGAAGTCATTCGAATTCGACGTATCGACGACATTCTCGTATATGAGTTCACAGGCATACCTCGAGGGCTCTTACGCAGCAGGTGGTCATTTTGCGCTCACGGCAGAACTCGACAACTTCGGCACCGACGAAATCAACGCCGTGTTTGTCGAGGTCTTCAACGACACCTTGCTCCTTCCAGACTTCGATGTACACGTCGGATCTGCGATCCTATCCATCGTATCCGGACAAGGCCTTTCCATATCCCTCCACGATGTCGACGTCGCGGGTTATACAGCTCTGTCTGTTGACGTGTCCCTCAGTTCCTTAGGGGTTTCACTATCTGGCGCATTATCAAGCCGTACGATCACGTTCGGTGATGTGCAGCTGCATGATGCCGCGATCCAGCTTGCATTTTGGTCAAATGGAAAGAAGAGAAACGCTGAAGTTATGCTCAGTGGAACGCTGGGTGTCGACTTCTTGGACATCACTGTTGCAGCTGCAGTCCACCTCTATCCCGGTCAAGGCGGTGTTGAATGGGCCGTCGTCGCTGAGCTCAACGCGGAAGGCAAACCGTTTTCTATCTCGGATGCCGTTCCAGAGATCAAGAACAGCTTCCTCGACTTTTCACTGAAAAGTGCCGTAATCATCGCGGCATCGAAGGATGATCCACTGGTCAGCCAGTCATTCCCAGGATATGTCGTTCACAAAGGTGAGCAACCTTTATTGTCTAATTTAATGTCCGGCTCACAACAATGCCCTATCAGGTGTTCAAGTTTTCGGAGTAATTGACCGCATCCCAGCGCTAAATAGCCTGCTTCGTCAAGATGTAACAGGTCTCGTGCTGAACGCAGGATGGTCAAAGTCTTCTGGCTTCAATCTAGCAATTTCCCTACCAGCGGAGTCTACCCTAGACCTCGGCAATGGGATCAGGACGACTCCTATTGCGCTCGCAATTAGAACTAGCCCTGTCGAGCTTGCTGTCATGGCGGGGGTGACAGTGCCCGTGAAGGACTCGACCTCGCTAGATTTCAGCTTTGTGCTCGCTGCGAACGTGACTGGTGCAAGCGCATCGGCACAGATGAGCGGCTGGTGGGTTAAGCCATTCGGGGTCAACAACCTCAAGATCGGACCTGAAGTTACGCTTTCGATTGAGATCATATATGCACAATTTGTCTCCACAGGAACACCAAGGTACGAACAGTCCCGTCTCATACCTATTGATATAGTGGCTTACGGGGGTCAAGTGGCTTCGGCGTCGCAGGTGGTCTGATGATTGGTAGCATTCAAGCCTACTTGGCAATGAATGTCAGCGAAGACCCGAGGCGTACGTACCATGTTTACCAAATGCGCCAGTGTCTGACAACTTCATAGGCCAAATGTTGTCCGGGGAGCTCAAGAAGCTCGACATATCAGACGTGGTGACTCTAGCCGGGGAGTTGGTCCAACAGGACATTCCCAAGATCCCGGACGGCCTCCTCAGATTCGAAGAGCTGAAATTGTACATATGCCCATATGGCGTGGTGTTGGGGAAAACGGTCTACCCACAAGGCTTTTCGTTCAAGGCCGACTTGCTCTTTCTTGGGAAAAGGGCTTATATCGAGTGCAGTATGTATATCTTTGAATGGCACTTCAGGTTAGAGATTGATCACTTTGACAGCGATCGACAAAGCACAGAAGTCAGTTGATATCGTCGGCGGTGTTGACAACTTTGAACTTGGCCCTCTATCTGTACGCGGTTCGAAGGGGCCGCGTGCAGAGTTGGAGTGTCATGTTGGTGTCTCCAAACAACAACTCATTGTCGATGGTGTTATCACCCTGTTCGACGCGCAGGCGCAGACATACATCAATATTCAGTTCTTACCAGACCCGAAATTCAAGTTCTATTCGTGAGTATATGAGCTAATTTCGGAAGGCGTCAGTCCTGATTCGTGCTTGTGATGGGCAGGCTCCTGCAGTTCGCCAACGTGTTTATGTTCAAAGTCGACGCCGAGTTGCTTGGATCGATCCGTGACCCACTCTCTGACGCCGACTTCTCGCTCTATGCTGAGCTCGAAAACGACATTCTCGATTACATCGCGCAGCAGATCATCGAGCAGTTCGAAGCTGCCAAAGTAGCTGCTACCCAAGGCTTGGAAGCTGCGCAGGAGAAGGTTGACGAAGCTGAGAAAGCTTGGAAAGGCGCCATTGCCGATGCTGAAAAGAAAGTGGAAGATGCACAGAAAGTATGGGAGTCATATGAGCACAGTATCCGGAGCTCCAGTCAACCCGTCATCGATCACTATCTCTCGGAGATATCTCGGCTACAAGGCGACGTGGACAAAGCTCGCGACGCCTACGATAATGCCATGCGAGACGCTGAGAGGGCGGTGGAACAAGCCAATCGTGTTCGTGCTGCTGCCCTAGCCACTGCTGAACATGATGTCGAGAACGTCAAGAATGACGTGAACAGAGGAATCGATGCAGCGCAACGCCAGCTCGACCACGCGGAGGCTGATCTATCCAAAACTTTCGGAGATGCAAAGGGAGCGATCGATAGCGCTCAGAGAGATGTATGGAGCCTCCAGAAGCAGATAGATGACATCAACAGAACCATCCGCGACTACGAGAATGCATCATGGAGCGAGTTTTGGAAGAAGGCAGCAATTCCCGGTCTCCAGATTGCAGTCGGGACCCTGGAGGGATCAAAAGCCATTGCAAGTGGTGTCCTGGACGCCGCCCGTGGCATCCTGACGGGTGCAGAATACGTGTCCAAGGAGGGTGCCGTTGAGGCGGCTCGTGGAGCTTTGGAGCTCGCCAGGACCACCGGTCAGGGTGCTCTTTCAGCAGCAGAGGAAACACTGCGAGGAGTTGATAAAGCATCTCAGTTTGCTGTCGACCAAGCTGTGGCTACCCTGGATGGAGTACGAAAAGGAGTCAAACTCGTCGCTTTCGAGACCGCCAAAGAAGCCCTGGAGCAATTTAAGAATGCAAACAAGGCCGCCTACGATCTAGCCATACAGACGATTAACGGGCTGATGGAAAGTGTCGAATTTGTTGCTTTCAATGCCACCAAAGCAGGGCTTGAAGTGGCAAAGGTTTCGACTCAAGTACTCGACGCTGCAAAAGAAGCGCTATCGCTCGCAGAGAAGGCATCGCAAACTGCATTGTCCATTCTCGAGGAAGTTGTCAAGTTTGGCGCGCGTGCGGTGAACATCAAGGCTATCATTTTGTCTGGAACCCTCCGTGGTATTCTTGGAATAGGCGGCAGTAGTGCTCGGCCCTTCTCAACGGTCATCAAAGGATATGTCGTGGGTAACTGGTTCGACATCAATGCCGAGTTTGATCCTAGGGAGCCTGTCAAGTTCATCACCGCAATCTTCAAACAGTGAGTCATTCATACGCGCGCTTACCGTGTACTCACCGACCTTTTCGCCAGGTTATGGGATATAGTCTCGAACCCTCTCAGTTCCCTCCAGAAGAAAGTCTCTATCGCTGAACGCGAGCCCGATAGACCCATCAAGTTCCTCCAGAAGCGATTGGTCGTCCCGGAGACGCTCGTCAATCTTTCTGAACCGATATCCGCTCGCATACCTCGGGGGCCGTTTAGCGGTACCCCGATACTGTCCTCAGAGGTCGTGGCCAGGAAGGCACTCATCTTGATGCAGGAAGAGAGAGGGGTCTCAATCTTTCGCGATGTCAGTGGAATCTGAAGGTATACGTCGTGGAGGGGGGTTAAGTTAGTTCCAATGGAAAGGGGCGGTAGGAGTTCTCTGTACCAATAGTCCCAGCTCACTTTTGAGTGGATGTACGATATATGCCCACCGTTGATTAGGCTACAGCAGTTTGCGGATTCTTTGGCGAAAAATGATTATGTAGGATGATGCCGCGTACCTGGATTCTATGAAAACCTGTTCAGTCAGTGGAAGACTCAGCAATGCCAAAGAGTGGTGTGCTCCACCATGCAGTCTATTCTATTCATTTGCGCATGCGACACAACATAATTAAGGTAATTATAAATAGCATATCAAAATATAAGTACCACCTGTGTTGACACATTCATCAAATTCAGCTTCTGTGCAAGCGAAGACGTACCGAGACGAGCGGCGCCACGAGGGCGCATCGGTCGCGGGTTGCATCGTATTTCCTCATTGAGTGTGTGGTTGCTATCGACGTTAGCTAGTAGTGCTCATCTGTATGAGCGTCCTCTCGAGTTGGTGGCGACTGCTTATGTAAGGTTTGAAGGTCCCTACGGAACTGGGAAAGGATCGAGCGAGCGAATTGGCGGTGGCGTTGCGGTTGAACGCGTGGGTGCTGTCGACAGTGAGAAGTCCCCGGCGTCAGTCAGCATACGCGTCTGTTCTCTCTGGATGTGGGCGCAAACACCGATTATTTGGATAAGACGGCGAGTGCAACAGTCACGTGGTTGCGCACAAAGACAGCGAAATCTGCATCTGGGACGTTGGTGAGGGGCAGCAGAAGGTGCGTGGTGTAACAGCAGTGATGGGCGGGGATGTATGTTGCTTACAGCTGTTTTCATTTCTCCATGGAAAGCAGAATTCAAAAAGTCGCGCCTCGGAGACAGCCAGGCAAGGACCCCGGGTGCAGCTGAGTGGCTGCACAGCTGAGTAAGCATAGTTCTAGTAGCTAACATGTCGCTTTCAATTTTGTGTACTGGCATGTCAAATGAGCCAAACGAGCCTAGGCAGTATGCCTTTACTTATAAAAGTGGTACTTGAGCCTTGGCACTGAGAGGTACAGAGTGGGGCATTGATGGCAGTGACTGTGAGTGGCAACATGGTAGAAAACAAACTACGCTTACTCAGCTGTGCAGCCCACTCAACTGCACCCGGGGTCCTTGCCTGGCTGTCTCCGAGGCACGACTTTTCAAATTTTGCTTTCCACGGAGAAATGAAAACAGCTGTAACCATGAAGATCATACTAGGGCGCATGTTGCGGGGTTGGAGAACACCTAGGATCGCTTGCAGCAAGCTATTGACAATGCACAAAGAGATGTCGACCACGTGGAGTGCATTTGGAAATGCTCATCGAGCCATTGATAACACCCAGTGGGAAGTTTGGAGCCTCCAGAATCAAATTGATGATCTCAAGAGAACTATCAGTGAGTGTGAGAATGTGCCATGGTGCCAATTTTGGAAGAAAGCAATGATCCCTGGTCTCTGAGCTGTGGTTGGGACTTTGGAGGCATCAAGGGCTGTTGCAAGTGGTGTTGGATGTTTCTCATGGCATCCTGAATGGCACAGAATACACTTCAAAGGAGGCTACTGTTCAAAATGCCTGTATGCTTTTGGATATTGCAGAGCGGGCCAACAGTACCAGTCTGTTAGCAGTCAATGAAATGCTACATAGAGTGTATCAAGACACTGAATCTCTTCTTGACCAAGCTAACATCACCTTGGAAGCAGTAAGAAACAGGAGCTGGACATAGGCATCTGCATGGGTAAAACCCCGGGTATCATCAACCCAACCTGTATCCATACCCCACAAAAACCCATACCTGCGAGGTGGGTATGGGTTTTACATGGGTCCAAGAAAATTTACCCTAGGGTATACCCCAACACGGGTATACCCACAGGTACAGCACACAAGTGAGGCAAAAGACGGGCATAGACATTGGTCTAGGGTAAGATATGTAGAACTACCTAATGATGAATTGCATCCCAACCGCTCTCAAACACTTCTTCGTCGTCAAGAACTTCCGGTAGATCACTTATAGCCCTCACATCGTTATCCTTAATCAGTTTCAACTTACTCCATGTTCTGAGGCAAAGGAGAGTGTGGGTAGACTGGACAGACAATCGGGAATGAACGTGTGTGAGCAGGAGGTGGCCACGGCTGAATAAGCGTTCCACATTGACAGATGTTGCTGTAAAAATAACATTAATAAATCATCATGGTTCTTGCTGCACAAAAGGCTCACCAGGGATACTTAAGTAGTCAAGGGCCATATGCGAGAGACAAGGGAAGGAACCAGAGTGCTCATACCACCACACAATAGGGTCAGTAACATGCTCGACCTCTGTAGAGAGGTAGCAGGTGAGCTCGGAGCCAAGATCAGCCAGCTTTGGAGGGGCAAGCGCAGGGAGGTCGTTGAACATGTTGCTGGCCTTGGACTGATATATTGGGTTAGTTTACTGGGCAGCACAGCGGTTGTCGATGGATACATACCTTCTTGATAACCTCAGGTTCCACTACAGCCTCTTCATCGTCTGTGACGTCATCGGTTTTGTCATGGGTGAGGTACGTGCGTTCGAATTCAGCAGTGACTAAGTCTTTAGCAGTGTTGATCCATTTGTCAGGCCAGTTTGCAGCCTTGAAGTATGTGAGCTTGTGGCATGGATGGAGCACTAGCAAAGCAATATCAGTGCAATTTAAGAGTGAATAATTGGTTGTTACTTACCCATAGCAATGTGGTACACTTTAGAGTGGTCAGTGAGCGAGTAATAGTGGTCGAGTGTCTTCTTGGCAAGTGTGACAGCAGAACGAATCGCGGGAAGATATTTTCTGTTGCAGGAGTAGGTTGTGAACTTTTTGTCAATGTGGTCCATTGCCGGAATGACTGTTGCGAGGGATGGTGTGGACCTTGAAAAGAAAAGTGTTGCGTCCTTGAGTACCTGGCGGAAACAGTGTTAGTTTGTTTACATTGTGTTTGCTGATGCTATGTCAACACGTGGTAATGGTGAGGCACACCTTCAAGATGTCGTGAAGCTGCTCTACAACCAGCCACTCTTGATCGGTCAGCTCAAACTTCCACAAGACAGGTTCACGCTGTTGTGTGACCTTGTCAACTGCTGTTCGATGTTTCAAGGCATATTCCAACATGTCAAAGGTTGAGTTCCAACAGGTCGCAACATCCCTTGGCAAGTAGGTGATGCTCATATGAAGCTTTCTCAAGATGTCATGCCAGGCCGGAAGCATAATGGTGGTGGAGTGGATGATTTTATAGCCAAGTTTACGGAGCTAAGCAGATTGTCAGACCAGCTGGTATGATTCTATCTGCACTCACCTTGAGCAGTGCTAACTTAACCGGACGTGTTGACCTCTCTACTTCTAGCCGTTCTGCCTCGGTCAACTTGTCCATCTCATCAACCCATCCTTCAGTGTTATCAGCATCATCTTTGCTCATCTCATCGTTGTCATCATCCAAGTCGTCCCCGTCATCCAGTTCCTTTACCAGGTCTTTAAACTGGTCATCAGCGTCTTTAAACTGGTCATCATCATCTTTGAACTGGTCATCGTCCTCAACATCCTCAATGCTCTTGTGTTTTGCCTCAAACTGCAAGAGCAGAGTCTTGGCAACCAGATTCACAACATGAAGAAAACATTATGTATGATTAGCGTCACCTGCAAACTCAGGAATGAGCTTGGCGAGTTTGTTGACCATCACGTTGTTATTAGATGCATTGTTGCATGTTAAGGTGAGAATCTACACAATCCATCAGCCCAAGGTATGTTGTGCTCAGTGAGTAAAGTACTTTATCTGTTAACCCAAATTCCTCCAGCATTGTTGCGAAGACTTTTGCTAGCTTGCACCCTGTGTGCAACTTCATTCGCTTCAGTAATGTCACTCGTTCTGACCTGGTATGTCTTTTACCTTCGGCAACTGAATGAAATCTAACAGTAATGACAGCAGCTTCCCCTTGTGTTCCAAATGGACACAGAATGCAACAAACACTTGGTGGTTGGGGGATGTCCAAGCGTCCGTGGTGAAACTCAGTTTACCCTTGTATTCCTGGTAAGTACATCAGACTTGTCATCTGATTAGTCTACAGTCTCACTGACCTGCAACATTTTAGCAATCTGATTGCAAGTATGCACGAAAACAAGCCGAACATCACATGACACTGTTGCAGCAGAAGGTATGTAATACTTGGGACGTCCCATTTTCATCAATGACCTAAATCCGTGGTCCTCAACAATGGAAAATGGCTGTAGGCTCTCAGCTACCCACTGAACCATTTCAGCTCTACGAAAAAATATGTTATCCATCCCAAGAGTCTTGAGGAAGCAAATGAACACACCTTGCTTGCTGTTTCATATGTTGATGATGAGAGTATGTCACCTTCCCCCCCCTTTCTGCTCGAATGCAATGGTTATTGACCTGTCTTGTAGGACACTTCCAACAATCTTGGTGCGTACTTCATTCGCATCCTTTGTGTCGTCAGTGGCAGCCAACACTTCAGGTCCCCAGCAAGATTTGACATGCTTCCACATGTTGCCAGTGGAACGGGCATCTCCAGTGTCAAGAAAGTGGTGGATTGTCGATTTGCAACCACGCGCACAGCATCTAAACTCATGTGCACGTCGTTTGTTGACGACTACAACTTGGGGCTGTGGTTCAAAGAACGTGTAAACAGGTGCGGTCCAATCTTTCATTAGACAAGCTGTGGATTGCATGTTGGCTAACAATGATTGTTGACACAACTATAGCTTACCCAGTTCATCTTCAGGGTCCACGATGAGCTCTATGGAGGGTGACTGCATACTCTTGCCATTGTTAAGTGGGTCATCCTCATCAGGAATGTCCTCAACAGTTGCTCGCTTTGAAGAGGAGGTGGTTGACCCTCGTGAGGATTCAATATCCTTGGTGTTGGTGTTGGTGTCATGTGTCTTTGGGGCAACATGAGCCTTCTTGGAAGCTGCTTCCTTATTGCTGCTGTCGTTCTTGCGTTTTGCATCCTTTCCCTGGCATTCTTCAAGTGCTGCCTGGGCTTTGCTGGTCATTTTCAACACTTGCTTTGCTGGTTGGGGGGACATGTTGATGGTTGGGGTGGTAGAAAATTTTCTGTGGCTCTCCATTTCACCTTTCCGCTTGTAGCATGACATACATAGCCTTTGTTACTTCAATTTGAGTCTCTATGTTGTACCTTAGCACAGGTAGATTAAAGAAATTAGATACAAGTCTTGGGTACCACACGGATACTGCATGGGTATGCAGGTTTCACAAAGCCAACCCGCACCCGTACCCGAGTGGTACCTGTACCCGCTACCTGTGCGGGTTACCCCAATCTGTGTCATTGCCTAGCTGGACAGATCCCTTTCTGGAAAGCCAATGAACTTCTGGATGAATTCAAGAAAATGAATGAATTTGCATACAAGAAAGCCATGGAAACGATTGAAGGGTTGATGAACAGTGAGGTTTTCATTCTCTTCACTCATGCCAAAGCATTCCTTGAGATGGTTAGGATGACATTGCTGCAAGGATTCAACATCACAAAGGAAGCATTGTCACACTGCAAGAAGATGACACAACATACAGTGTCCATTGTCCAGTTTGGCATGCATGCTGTGGAGATCAAGTCCATCATTCTTATGGGCACCCTTCATTGTACTCTTTGCATTGACAACGGTGATGCTCAGCCTCTCTTGGCCATCGTCAAAGGACGTGTCTTGAGCAAATCATTTGAAATTCCAATGAAGTTTGATCCCAGGAAGCCCATGGAGTTCATCACCATGATCTTCAAAGAGTGAGTGGACCATACACAGCTTTCCTGGTAGTTTGTGTGCTTAGTGGGCTCTTACCAAGCTGTGGGGTTTACTTTCGGACCTTTTTGCTCTTACTGCAATGACAGTTTCCAACATTGAATGCAACTACAGCAAGGATGCTTTTACCAACTTGATGCAAAGCATTCATGATCACAGTTTGACTGAACTTGGTACCTCAGGCTTTGTAGGTGTAAGTACCTTCCTCCAGCAACAGCCAGACATCTTGAGGGTGCTTGTTGACAAGTCACAATCAGTATCCATTCATATACCTTGGGGACCATTTAGCAGTACCCCAATGTTGCCTGCCACAGTTGTGGCTAGGAAGGCACTAATGTTGATGCAGGAAGAGAGAAGAGTTTCAATCCTTCACGATATTGATGGAATTGGAGGGTGGACATCATAACCAACATTTCATTTCTTGGAAGCTTGGTTGTAATGATATCTTTTGTACTGACCATTCTGAGTACATGTACAATGTGGCCATGCTTGCTTGGTAGATGTTACCTTTAGAAAGAGAAGAGCTATCTATTTTTCCCAGTTATGTCATCTCTGTAAAAAGTAGCTACAATCGCAATAAAGCTATCAAAAAAGACTGTCTGTAGTGGTTTTCAGGCCCACATGCATACACTCACAGAAGACAGACACTCTCAAATCCAAATCATATTGCTACAGTAAAAAAGCAGATTAGTAAAAAAAACAGTGCTATATAGCCTGTTATCATTCTTACAAAGTAGGGCACAAAAACACATAGTGGGAGGCGAGCGGTAGCGCCCAAACAGGCTCAGTTGGAGGCAGGAAAGAATCAAGAGGCTTGAATAAAAATGTTTGGGCTTGTGTGGACACGGTCAAGGTGGGAGACAAGTGGTGGTGCTTGAATAGACACAGTCAGAGTGGAGGATGAGCACTTGTGTTCCAGAGAACATGGTTGAGGTGGGAGGCAAGCATTAGGGTTCAAATAGACACAATCAAGGTAAAGGCCGA